>JAPXFQ010002595.1:0-187142 GCA_028564705.1 Apricaphanius iberus
GCAGGTCGGTTACATTCAATTTGGTATTCAGTTTTAACGCCCTGGGTCTTGTCTGCAGGACGGTTACACTAACGTTGGTATTCAGTTTTAACGCCCTGGGTCTTGTCTGCAGGTCGGTTACATTCAATTTGGTGTTTAGTTTTAACGCCCTGGGTCTTGTCTGCAGGACGGTTACATTCAATTTGGTATTCAGTTTTAACGCCCTGGGTCTTGTCTGCAGGACGGTTACATTAACGTTGGTATTCAGTTTTAATGCCCTGGGTCTTGTCTGCAGGACGGTTACATTCAATTTGGTATTCAGTTTTAACGCCCTGGGTTTTGTCTGCAGGACGGTTGCATTAACGTTGGTGTTTAGTTTTAACGCCCTGGGTCTTGTCTGCAGGATGGTTACATTAACTTTGGTATTCAGTTTTAACGCCCTGGGTCTTGTCTGCAGGATGGTTACATTAACGTTGGTATTCAGTTTTAATGCCCTGGGTTTTGTCTGCAAGACGGGTACATTCAATTTGGTATTTAGTTTTAACGCCCTGGGTCTTGTCTGCAGGATGGTTACATTAACGTTGGTATTCAGTTTTAATGCCCTGGGTTTTGTCTGCAAGACGGGTACATTCAATTTGGTGTTTAGTTTAACGCCCTGGGTCTTGTCTGCAGGATGGTTACATTGACTTTGGTATTCAGTTTTAACGCCCTGGGTCTTGTCTGCAGGACGGTTACATTAACGTTGGTATTCAGTTTTAACGCCCTGGGTTTTGTCTGCAAGACGGTTACATTCAATTTGGTGTTTAGTTTTAACGCCCTGGGTCTTGTCTGCAGGACGGTTACATTCACGTTGGTATTCAGTTTTAACGCCCTGGGTCTTGTCTGCAGGACGGTTACATTCAATTTGGTATTCAGTTTTAACGCCCTGGGTCTTGTCTGCAGGACGGTTACATTCACTTTGGTATTCAGTTTTAACGCCCTGGGTCTTGTCTGCAGGACGGTTACATTCAATTTGGTATTCAGTTTTAACGCCCTGGGTCTTGTCTGCAGGATGGTTACATTAACTTTGGTATTCAGTTTTAACGCCCTGGGTCTTGTCTGCAGGTCGGTTACATTCAATTTGGTATTCAGTTTTAACGCCCTGGGTCTTGTCTGCAGGACGGTTACATTCAATTTGGTGTTTAGTTTTAACGCCCTGGGTCTTGTCTGCAGGACGGTTACATTCAATTTGGTATTAGTTTTAACGCCCTGGGTCTTGTCTGCAGGACGGTTACATTCAATTTCTTATTCAGTTTTAACGCCCTGGGTCTTGTCTGCAGGACGGTTACATTGACTTTGTTATTCAGTTTTAACGCCCTGGGTCTTGTCTGCAGGACGGTTACATTAACGTTGGTCTTTAATTTTAACGCCCTGGGTCTTGTCTGCAGGACGGTTACATTCAATTTGGTATTCAGTTTTAACGCCCTGGGTCTTGTCTGCAGGACGGTTACATTCAATTTGGTATTCAGTTTTAACGCCCTGGGTCTTGTCTGCAGGACGGTTACATTCAATTTGGTATTCAGTTTTAACGCCCTGGGTTTGTCTGCAGGACGGTTACATTAACGTTGGTGTTTAGTTTTAACGCCTGGGTCTTGTCTGCAGGATGGTACATTAACTTGGTATTCAGTTTTAATGCCCTGGGTTTGTCTGCAAGACGGGTACATTCAATTTGGTATTTAGTTTTAACGCCCTGGGTCTTGTCTGCAGGATGGTTACATTAACGTTGGTATTCAGTTTTAATGCCCTGGGTTTTGTCTGCAAGACGGGTACATTCAATTTGGTGTTTAGTTTTAACGCCCTGGGTCTTGTCTGCAGGTCGGTTACATTCAATTTGTTATTCAGTTTTAACGCCCTGGGTCTTGTCTGCAGGACGGTTACATTCAATTTGGTATTCAGTTTTAACGCCCTGGGTCTTGTCTGCAGGACGGTTACATTCAATTTGGTGTTTAGTTTTAACGCCCTGGGTTTTGTCTGCAGGACGGTTGCATTAACGTTGGTGTTTAGTTTTAACGCCCTGGATCTTGTCTGCAGGATGGTTACATTAACGTTGGTATTCAGTTTTAATGCCCTGGGTTTTGTCTGCAAGACGGGTACATTCAATTTGGTATTTAGTTTTAACGCCCTGGGTCTTGTCTGCAGGATGGTTACATTAGTTGGTATTCAGTTTTAATGCCTGGGTTTTGTCTGCAGACGGGTACATCAATTTGTATTCAGTTTTAACGCCCTGGGTCTGTCTGCAGGACGGTTACATTAATTTGTTATTCAGTTTTAGTCGGGTCTTGTCTGCAAGACGGTTACATTCAATTTGGTGTTTAGTTTTAACGTCCTGGGTCTTGTCTGCAGGACGGTTACGTTCAATTTGTTATTCGCTTTTAACGCCCTGGGTCTTGTCTGCAGGATGGTTACATTAACGTTGGTATTCAGTTTTAATGTCCTGGGTTTTGTCTGCAGGTCGGTTACATTCAATTTGTTATTCAGTTTTAACGCCCTGGGTCTTGTCTGGAGGACGGTTACATTCAATTTGGTATTCAGTTTTAACGCCCTGGGTCTTGTCTGCAGGACGGTTACATTCAATTTGGTATTCAGTTTTAACGCCCTGGGTCTTGTCTGCAGGACGGTTACATTCAATTTGGTATTCAGTTTTAACGCCCTGGGTCTTGTCTGCAGGACGGTTACATTAACGTTGGTATTCAGTTTTAACGCCCTGGGTCTTGTCTGCAGGTCGGTTACATTCTTTGGTGTTTAGTTTTAACGCCCTGGGTCTTGTCTGCAGGCGGTTACATTCAATTTGTTATTCAGTTTTAACGCCCTGGGTTGTCTGCAGGACGGTTACATTCAATTTGGTATTCAGTTTTAACGCCCTGGGTCTTGTCTGCAGGACGGTTACATTAACTTTGGTATTCAGTTTTAACGCCCTGGGTCTTGTCTGCAGGACGGTTACATTCAATTTGGTATTCAGTTTTAACGCCCTGGGTCTTGTCTGCAGGACGGTTACATTCAATTTGGTGTTTAGTTTTAACGCCCTGGGTCTTGTCTGCAGGACGGTTACATTAACGTTGGTCTTTAATTTTAACGCCCTGGGTCTTGTCTGCAGGATGGTTACATTGACTTTGGTATTCAGTTTTAATGCCCTGGGTCTTGTCTGCAGGACGGTTACATTCAATTTGGTATTTAGTTTTAACGCCCTGGGTCTTGTCTGCAGGACGGTTACATTAAATTTGGTATTCAGTTTTAACGCCCTGGGTCTTGTCTGCAGGACGGTTACACTAACGTTGGTATTCAGTTTTAACGCCCTGGGTCTTGTCTGCAGGACGGTTACATTCAATTTGGTATTCAGTTTTAACGCCCTGGGTCTTGTCTGCAGGACGGTTACACTAACGTTGGTATTCAGTTTTAACGCCCTGGGTCTTGTCTGCAGGTCGGTTACATTCAATTTGGTGTTTAGTTTTAACGCCCTGGGTCTTGTCTGCAGGACGGTTACATTCAATTTGGTATTCAGTTTTAACGCCCTGGGTCTTGTCTGCAGGACGGTTACATTCAATTTGGTATTCAGTTTTAACGCCCTGGGTCTTGTCTGCAGGACGGTTACATTTTTGGTTTAGTTTTACCCTGGTTTTGTCTGCAGGGTTCATTAACGTTGGTATTTAGTTTTAACGCCCTGGGTCTTGTCTGCAGGATGGTTACATTCAATTTGGTATTCAGTTTTAATGCCTGGGTTTTGTCTGCAAGACGGTTACATTCAATTTGGTGTTTAGTTTTAACGCCTGGGTCTTGTCTGCAGGACGGTTCATTAATTTGTTATCAGTTTTAACGCCCTGGGTCTTGTCTGCAGGACGGTTACATTCAATTTGGTATTCAGTTTTAACGCCCTGGGTCTTGTCTGCAGGACGGTTACATTCAATTTGGTGTTTAGTTTTAACGCCCTGGGTCTTGTCTGCAGGATGGTTACATTAACGTTGGTATTCAGTTTTAACGCCCTGGGTCTTGTCTGCAGGATGGTTACATTAACGTTGGTATTCAGTTTTAATGCCCTGGGTCTTGTCTGCAGGACGGTTACATTCAATTTGGTATTCAGTTTTAACGCCCTGGGTCTTGTCTGCAGGATGGTTACATTAACGTTGGTATTCAGTTTTAATGCCCTGGGTTTTGTCTGCAGGACGGTTACATTCAATTTGGTATTCAGTTTTAACGCCCTGGGTCTTGTCTGCAGGATGGTTACATTAAAGTTGGTATTCAGTTTTAATGCCCTGGGTCTTGTCTGCAAGACGGGTACATTCAATTTGGTGTTTAGTTTTAACGCCCTGGGTCTTGTCTGCAGGTCGGTTACATTCAATTTGTTATTCAGTTTTAACGCCCTGGGTCTTGTCTGCAGGACGGTTACATTCAATTTGTTATTCAGTTTTAACGCCCTGGGTCTTGTCTGCAGGACGGTTACATTCAATTTGGTGTTTAGTTTTAACGCCCTGGGTCTTGTCTGCAGGACGGTTACGTTCAATTTGTTATTCGCTTTTAACGCCCTGGGTCTTGTCTGCAGGACGGTTACATTGACTTTGTGGAGTACATCGCTGCCATCAGCCTGCTGCTGAAGGGGGAAATCAACCAGAAGCTAAAGTGGTACTTCAAGCTGTTCGACCAGGACGGCAACGGGAAAATCGATAAGGATGAACTGGAGACCATCTTCATGGTGACTCACTCTCCATCTCCCTTATTTAGCAAAACCCAAACCCTGTTTGGACCTCCAGGCTTCTGTAGCAGCTCTGATTGAATGATGCTAGCTCATTTAATTTCAGTCAGTAATTAATGTAATGATTAACAACAGAACTTCATGTGGAGCCGACTGACAGAAAGCGGCAGCAGCATACTCTGTTAAAATAGAATCCGTCAAACGCTCAGGTCGGTGACCGTCTAGAACCCTGAGTTGACCCACCAGGTCAGAGGTCATCCTGAAATTTTCACTACTGACTGCTTGGTTCTCCTCTAAGCCGTTTGTTCTTTAGCTCCAAGAAACAGGCAAACTAAAACCTGAGTCTGAGCTCCTTAAATCCACCTTAAAGACCTGAACAGCGGATTATTCCTAATCTATCTGTTTGAAATAGTACACAGAATTTATTCAGTTCAGATTAAAGTTCTGCTCCTGCGTGTCCGGTTCAGAACCAGAGCTTTGGGTCCTGATCGCGCAGATTTAAATCAAACTAAACTCCTTCTGCTTTAAAATTGAGAAAATATTCACACCTGAGGAAGCATTCAGACATGACCTCTGACCTCAAGCTACACCATCCCAGCTGAAGAGTACGGCGGGGGCAGCATGATGCTGTGGGGCTGGCTTTCTGCAGGAGGATCTCAACAAAATCAATGCCATCATGAAGAAAGAATGTAATGTGCAGACTGAGAGGTTAAAGGTCAAGGTTAAAGGTCAGGACAGTCTACAGAAAATATGTGGGCGGAGCCACAACCCTGACCCAGTTCCTGTGGTTCTGTCAGGAGGAATGGGCCAGAACCGGGTCGGAATGTGATTTTTATTTCTATTTAATTACAAAAATATAGATTTATTTAATTTATATTTATCAACTGAAATGTATTTATTTCTAAGCAAAACGACAAAAACATATTCCAGAGAAATGTTCCCATGTTTGTGAAGAATCTGCTTCTCATCTTCATCGCTGCTGAAGACTAAAAATAAGTTTCTGGCTCGAATGAAGTTAAAAGAGGAAGCAGAGAAAATATCCAGGAGGTTAAAGTGGATCTGAGTCAGCAGCCAACAGAGACACGGATTAAGTCTGAAATTAGCCCAGAGTTAATCTGCTGAGTGAACTCCTGAGCTCAGAGTCCAGCAGAACATCAGCAGAACCTCAGGGAGCCCAGTGGAACCAACAGGAACACAAAGTATTCAGACCCTTATGAATGTTTGACTCTCTGCTTCATTTCAGCCATTTGTTCTTTTTATTTCTGGTTTTTCGGGCTGCAGAGTGTAAATTAATGAGAAATGAAAGTTACTTTTTTTTTTTATCTTAGCAAACGGCTGCAATGAAACGACGAGTGAAACATTTAAAGGGGCGTGAATAATTTCCGTACCATCTTTGGCTAGCATCACGGACTGCTCGAAACGTTTACGATTTAGTTTTAACTCTCTGAAAACGTTACGCTGGTTCTGATCCACATTTGGACCAGCTGACACTTCTGAAATAAAAGAGGTTCTGACCCAAACCAAGGAGACATCCTGATCTTTAGGTTATCATTAAGACTTGACCAGAGTAAAAAAAATAAACCCACAGATACTATACATGGCCTGTGGTTAAATGTAATTAACTGATTATAATAATTAATAAATTACATTATTGCACATCGGTGGCCCTTTTTAACACTACATGTCTTCGTATTTTTCTGTGCTTAGAATACAGATACCTGCAGGGATTCCTGCTCCACATGGAACTGAAACGATGACCCATTACTGCGTAATCACACGTTGAGGATTTTATCCTCAGACTGATGATTTCTCATGGAGGTTTAGATGTTCTGGAGGCTGAATCTGCGCTCTGCTGCCGCACCGGAGACTGGAGTTAAGCTCCACTTCACCCGAAGCGTTCTGTTAAACCCATCAGAAATCTATAAGATTCTCTGAATGAGCCGTTTCCAGAACTGTAAACTATTGGAGGAAAGCAGCAGCAGGTGATGGTGTTTGGCACACCTAACCAGCCGCCGCACCGACGACAGTCTCGCTCCGAAGCCTCAGGCCCCGTCCACACGTAGCCGGGTATCTCACAAAACGGAGACATTTTTCTACGCTCTGACCCGTCATCCACACATAAACGCAGATTTTTCGGGCACCAAAAACGGATCTTTTTAAAAACTCCGACCAAAGTGGAGATCTGCGTTTTCTCCGTTTTCAGTATCTGCGTGTGGACGGATGAAAACTGAGTTTTAAGAGCCGTAACGTCACTATCCGCGATAAAAAATGTGCTTAATGTCAAAAACAGCATTTCTGTCCTCAGAGCTGTTGGTATCATCCATTATTAAAGCGCGTTTTATAAGCTGTACCACTGCTGCGTGCTGAAGATAGATAGAAAGTTACTCTGAGCAGAAAGGATTTGGGAGAACTACTGCCCCCTACAGGTTTGCCACGTCTATGAATGCTGAAAAACACATTTATCCGGTTACGTGTGGATGGAGATTTTTATTTTTTAAGGAAAATCTTGGTTTTTAAAAAACCTGACTACGTGTGGACATGGCCTCAGTAACCTTTAGTCCGCTCCTGGTCAGCCACATTGTTTGATTCAAGTGTCTGGGAACATTTTAATGTATTTATTCACCTGGACTCCTGGTGTAAAGTTAAATGATCTGCACATTTATAAAAATTAATCTGTAAAAATGACGAGCAGCCTTCAGATTTTTCCATCACCGTTCTAAAAAAAAAAAGAAGATCCAAATACAGAAAATATTCGGCGACGCTTACGTTACATATATGAACTATTTATGTTGTAAATGTGCTACACAGAGGAGGTTCCTTCGTTCAGAACCAGAACCGGTGTTGGTTTGTCTCCCCCTGCAGGCCATCCAGGACATCACACGGAACCGGGACATCGACCCGGAGGAGATCGTCGCGCTCATCTTCGAGAAGGTCGACGTAAAGGGTGAAGGTAAGGTCGTCGCTCTGCCTGACGTTCACAACCCGTACCGGTCCCCGCTGACCTCTGACCCCTCCCAGGTGAGCTGACCCTGGAGGAGTTCATCGAAGGAGCCAAGGAGCACCCGGACATCATGGACATGCTGAGGACCCTGATGGACCTGACGCCGGTTCTGGAGATCATCGTGAAAGGCCGACAGCCGACCGTCCAGAACTGACCAGCTGCCGACCAATCAGACGCCTGAAATCAACCCATCCACACAAATCAAACCCACAGAACTCTAAACGGGCCCGTCAGGCTCTGATCCGACTTCTCCAGGATTCCCCTGGGGAATATTTCTGGGAATCTGCAGCAGATTGATGGATTTATTCAGACGGGCCTCGGATCCCTGAACATTTTCACTCTGTGGACATTTAGTAAAAAACAAGAGAACAAATCTTTTATATAGAGAAAGATGTCAGTTTGTTGTTGTTGTTATTTTTTACAATCACTGTTAAATAATGAGAGCATTTATCACAAATCACTCCTATAAATCTGTTTTAATAAAGAGAAAATTAATTACATCTGATATGAGATAGATTAGTAGGAAAAAGCCGGATGCCATCTTCTACTAATCAGCCTAAAACAGCAGAAAAGGAAAACCTGACTGAGGTCCAAAAGGTGGGACTGTTGCAGATCTGCTTCTCATTTCCTATTAATTATTTCATTAAACAAAATCACTTGAGTTTAACACATGAATCCATGAATTTTAGCTCCTTTTGAAGGGATATTCCAGCCCTGAGTGACATTTAGTCATAGTTATATAAGCGAGAAAAAGCATTTAGCAACCAGCCCAGATATTCTCCTAATCCAGCAGCAGTCAGTTAGCTTTAGCTTAGCATAAACAATGGAAATCAATGGTAATAGCTGGCATTTTGTCTGCAAAAATCATTAAAACGACTCGATAATGTTCCTCATTATTCCTGGTGACCTCAATAATCAAATCAATTCCAAATAAAAATAATAAGTAACAGGAAGAAATTAGAAGAGCTGATTTAGAGCTGGACTAGATTTGGACAAAGCTGTAAGCCGCCGCTGCAAGGCGCAAGGACACGCATTTAACACCAGAGGACTACGAAGAAAAATAAATTACATTTTCTACTAAACCGTCTGAAGAATACAGAGGTCACATCCATATTTCATAATAATTTATTTTATTTGGTGCAGATACTGAACAAAATGGATCATCTACGGATATGAGTAATGTACTTACTGTAATTCCTCGGCTGTTATATGTTATAAATGACTATAATCGTGGCGTCTGGCTGACACCGTCGCCTCCACGTTTACCGTAGAGCATTCACAATATTTCATCCTGATTGCTGTAAACTAGGCGCGTCACAATCTCGACTTTTTAAAATCAAAATCGATCAAAATTACGTCACAACCTTACGCATTGAAATCTAAAAGACGATGGCGATCACCTACCCCCATGTGTACATAATGTAGCGTCACTAGCGTCCCAGTCAGATTACGTAGCAACAGTTACCAGGCAACCGTTAATTTACTCAGATTTCCTCATCACAAAGAACCACACATCGCATTTTCCCTAACAAGTAACTCATCAGTTCTCATACAGCTCACACCACCTGGTAACATTATTAACCGCTATAACACAATAAGAGCATCCATTAGCTGATGCTAGCATGTAGCTATTGGCTAAGCTACAGTTAAACCACGGCTAGGACAGATGAACCGGAGCTAAAGGCGATCTTTCTACTTAAATCATTAGTGAGGAAATGTTGAGTTCCCCGTGAGTTAAGTCGACATTCTGCTTGTAAAACAGAGGATCGCTGTTAGCTCTCGGTTAGCTTGTTTCTCTGAGACAGCCGGAGCTGAGAGTTAATGAGCTGCAGTAACTAAAAAGAGCCACAAGATGGCAGCAACCATCTGTTACTGATCATTTCTGTTAATTTAAACAAGATTTTTATACTTCTAAGTGTAACAATTTACTGTAAATACAATAATATTGTAAATAATTTTTTTCAATTCGACCATTAATGTCTAATGTGACACAATACACAAGATTAATGGAAATTACATCACTAATGTCTTTTAAAATAAGATTTATTGTACAAATTTTAATTAATAAAGCCAATGATCATAGACTAGTCTAGAAATGACGTAGTGCTCTGTACTCTAAAAAAAATCTAATCGTGACACCCGTACTGTAAACAGCGAGTTTTGTAGCGTAAATCACTTTTAGGTTCTTTTGCAGACGCTGAGTCTTGTTCTCGCACCATGCGGCGGCGGCTTTCAGCAACATAGTCCCGAAACTAAATCAGCTACTGTAATTTATTTCATTTACAAATTATTGTAGTTTGCAATCAGCATGATTATTGAGGTTACCAGGAGTAATTAGGATCATTATTGAGTCATTTTTATGAGTTTTTCTCATGAAATGCTAGTAGTTACCATTCACTTCCATTGTTTATGCTAAGCGAAAGCTAACAGACAGCTGCCAGATTAGCAGAATAACTTGGCTGGTTACTTTTGCTCACTCTGGAAGGGACCTTAGAGGTCAAAGGTCAGATCTCTGGATCAGTTCTCAAACCGATCTAAAGGAAAAACAAGATCTGAACTACAGATTGAAGTTTGCCAGCGTCACTGATGTTCAGTAGCAGATAACCAGCGGAGGTTTCTCTACCTCCCTGAGAACAGAGCAGCAGCAACGTTGCAGCGGTCCAGATCGGACCGGTTCCCTGTAGAAACGCAGAGTCGCTGCTGCTTTCCTGTGTGAGCGGAGCATGCCGGGAATCATCCGAATCCTCTTAAAGCTGCGAGATGTTCAGAGACCCGAACCGTTGTTTCCCCTCAGAGGAAACACGACCCAGAGAACCGGAAACAAAACACTGGGAGAAACCGGGATTTATTTATCCTCCCGTAGGATTTAGGGCTTGGCCCCAGAGAGGGAAACCATGAAAACAAGCTTCCAGACAGAAACTAGCAGCTGCTGACATCCAGCGGTCTTCACTTTAGTGACAGAAGTTCCCATCTAAAGTCTGAATCAGTAGAAAAACCTGAGCTACTCCTCATGGTTAACGGTTCTAGCCAATAAATGCGCATTCAAAGTATCTGAAATTAAATAACGTACGCCCCGTGTGGCCACAATGGGCTCTGCAGTTGAGCCAAGCTGAGTGAAAACTTGAGTCCGATTCTTGTTAACGGGATTTATGGATGAAGTCTGACGGAGGAACTCTGTTAGAAAATGTTCTGCTTTAATGACCCAAACTCCTGATTTCATTCCTCATTCATCACATCTAATGTTCACTTTACGTAAAAAAATCTTTTTTTTTATTGTGAATAAAAACTCTTTTTTGCCTTATTGATAAAGTTTTTAAACAAACTGGGTGGCTTGTTTTTGTTTTGTTTGAACCAATCAGCTTCTCGGTTGCTTCAGAAACCGTCCCGACAAGTTTCTGCATGGTCAACATTTGCAGTCGGTTCTGGATCGGTTTCATCTGGACCAGAACCAGAATCACAGCAGCTCACAAAAAAAAAATGGTCAACATTTCTCCAACATCTTCATCCTCCAGGTCTCCTCTGCATGCACAGATCCAGGCCTTATCACACAAACGTTAAATAATTGTTTCTTTGATTAATATCTAATAATATCTTATCAGATTCATTTCATTCATCACCAAAAACTCTTAGAATCTGATTTACATTATTTGGAAAAGTGAATAAATGTCCCATTAGAGCCAAAGAGGCATTTATGATGCAAGAAGAATTAAAGAAAGAGATTAAAATCAATTAAAGTTGATTTTGGCTCAGCAGTAATCTGGTCTGGAAGGTTTCTGCTCCACGCTGAGCTGAGAAGCTTTAATAATG
The DNA here is from genome assembly GCA_028564705.1 of Apricaphanius iberus. NCBI lineage: Eukaryota > Metazoa > Chordata > Actinopteri > Cyprinodontiformes > Aphaniidae > Apricaphanius > Apricaphanius iberus. The sequence continues at coordinate 11,511 of JAPXFQ010002595.1, forward strand.
TTGGACAAGATGAAAGAGACACAGAGAAACATCTACCATACCAAATATATTCATATAAGACATTTATAATAACAGCATGAGAGCTGCAAAAAGGAAAAACCACAAAGGAATGAACAGTAATAAACAGTAAAAAAACAAATATAGGAGAAAAAGATAGAATGGGGAATTAATAAAAGGCCAGGTTCAAACCAGAAGTCATACAGATTTAAACGTCAAAGAGTAGAAATAGGTTTTTAAACCAATCTTAATCAAACCTGATGGCAGTAGCTGGTTCCAGGAAACGAGCAGCTTTATTCTGCGCAGGTTGTAGGCGATGAAAGCGTGGAGCGCTGGCTGAAGGGCTCGCCTCTTTGGAAAGGTGAAAGAAGCACGACTTGATTTATGTGGGGATCTATTGTCAACAGAGAATCCATTTTAACACCAAGGTCTGAGACGGAGCATCGAGACGTCGAATTGGGAGGAAATGAGTCGAAAACCAGGCCTTGATAAAAGCCAGAATCAATTAAAGGTTGCACAGAATCAGAGACGATAAGCTGGCAGTCATCAGCATAAAAGTGATACCCAACCTGATACGTATAGAGGCTTCCTACAGGGTTCTTTAAGTTAAATTCAAGTCTTCTAAGACACTTTTAAAACCATTTATATAAAAAAATAAATACCTATTTCACATTCCTACCAGCAGAGACAAACTAAATCCTTGAACTTGTGTTCATTTATTGTTTAGGGAAATGTGGAATGTGTAAAACACGTCAACATTTCAGCAGAGAAAAAAAAGTTAGCCTTAACATTGGTCATGTCTGTTTTTGTCTTTACGGTTTTTGACCCGGAGCTTCACTGCGTTCTCAAATGTTAGTTATGATTGAGCTAAAGCTAACGGGTCGTTATGATGGAGCTAAAGCTAACGGGTTTATGATGGCTCAAGCAGCCGCGCGTTATGATGGAGCAACAGCTAACGGGTCGTTATGATGGGCAAGCTAAGGTAACGGGTCGTTATGATGGAGCTAAAGCTAACGGGTCGTTATGATGGAGCTAAAGCTAACGGGTCGTTATGATGGAGCTAAAGCTAACGGGTCGTTATGATGGAGCAACAGCTAACGGGTCGTTATGATGGAGCTAAAGCTAAAGGGTCGTTATGATGGAGCTAAAGCTAACGGGTCGTTATGATGGAGCTAAAGCTAACGGGTCGTTATGATGGAGCTAAAGCTAACGGGTCGTTATGATGGAGCTAAAGCTAACGGGTCGTTATGATGGAGCAACAGCTAACGGGTCGTTATGATGGAGCTAAAGCTAACAGGTCGTTATGATGGAGCAACAGCTAACAGGTCGTTATGATGGAGCTAAAGCTAACGGGTCGTTATGATGGAGCAACAGCTAACAGGTCGTGATGGTAGGAGCTAAGACAGGTCGTTATGATGGAGCTAAAGCTAACGGTGTTGGAGAGCTATTGTTATGTGGGCTAAAGCTAACGGTCGTTATGATGGAGCTAAAGCTAAATCGTTATGATGGAGCTAAAGCTAACGGGTCGTTATGATGGAGCTAAAGCTAACAGGTCGTTATGATGGAGCTAAAGCTAACAGGTCGTTATGATGGAGCTAAAGCTAAAGGGTCGTTATGATGGAGCTAAAGCTAACAGGTCGTTATGATGGAGCTAAAGCTAACAGGTCGTTATGATGGAGCTAAAGCTAACAGGTCGTTATGATGGAGCTAAAGCTAACAGGTCGTTATGATGGAGCTAAAGCTAAAGGGTCGTTATGATGGAGCTAAAGCTAACAGGTCGTTATGATGGAGCTAAAGCTAAAAGGTCGTTATGATGGAGCTAAAGCTAAAAGGTCGTTATGATGGAGCTAAAGCTAAAGGGTCGTTATGATGGAGCTAAAGCTAAACGGTCGTTATGATGGAGCTAAAGCTAAAGGGTCATTATGATGGAGCTAAAGCTAAACGGTCGTTATGATGGAGCTAAAGCTAACAGGTCATTATGATGGAGCTAAAGCTAAAGGGTCGTTATGATGGAGCTAAAGCTAACAGGTTGTTATGATGGAGGTAAAGCAAACGGGTAGTTATGATGGAGCTAAAGCTAACAGGGTCGTTATGATGGAGCTAAAGCAAACGGGTAGTTATGATGGAGCTAAAGCTAACAGGTCGGTATGATGGAGGTAAAGCTAAACGGTCGTTATGATGGAGCTCCAGAGACTGACTGTGACTGAGACTCAGAGTCCAATTAGAGACTCGTGACCCAGTCCACTGAGTCCAAGTCGACTCGAGTCAAACAAGTGATGGAGGAAAATTAATCATTTATTTAGTTTCCAGCAGCAGTTTGGTCTTTAAGTGGAACATCTTCAGCTCTCTGTGGTCCAACGTCTTCTCCTGACCTCAGGCTGGGTCAGTATTATGGGCTGTAGCTCAGCTCAGTCAGAACCAACAGAACCGAAGCCGGGTCTGTCCATGCTCGGGTTTCCAGTACTTCTGTGTCTGTGTTCAGAGGCCCATGGGATCATGCTGACCTCTGACCTCACAGTTGTTTGGGTTTGTCATCTGATCGCAGCAGAGTGACGTACAGACGCAGGAAGGAGTAGCTGATGCCCACTGCGCAGTACACCGAGGTCACCAGCAGGGGAAGGAACGGCAGCTTATGTCGCCATGGCGACAAAGGGAAAACGAACTCGCAGCCTATCGCCACGGCGACCAGTGCCAACAGGTAGACGACCTCCAGGGGGCGCAGCAGAGAGCCCTGGGCCCTGATAGGAGAGTAATCTGATTACATTCAGAGAGCAGACAGTGAAAAGTGGGCGGAGCCACGTCAGGGGCAGGTGTGTTTACCTGTGGAGCTCTCTGAGTGCGGTGAAGGAGAAGATGGTGAAGATCAGCATCAGGCACACTTTGATGGGAAGCTCTGAAACATGGAGGAGAACAGTCAACCGGAACCAGTTACTGGATCAGAAACAGTTACTGGATCAGAAACAGTTACTGGATCAGAACCAGTTACTTGATCAGAACCAGAATCAGTTACTAAATCAGAACCAGTTACTGGATCAGAACCAGTTACTGGATCAGAACCAGAATCAGTTACTAGATCAGAACCAGAACCGTCTACTGGATCAGAACCAGTTACTCGATCAGAACCAGAACCGTCTACTGGATCAGAACCAGTTACTGGATCAGAACCAGAACCGTCTACTGGATCAGAACCAGTTACTGGATCAGAACCAGTTACTGGATCAGAACCAGAACCAGTTACTAGATCAGAACCAGAACCGTCTACTGGATCAGAACCAGTTACTGGATCAGAACCAGAACCTTCTACTGGATCAGAACCAGTTACTGGATCAGAACCTTACTGAGAACCGTTACTGGATCAGAACCAGACCGTTACTGGATCAGAACAGTTACTGGACAGAACCAGAACCGTTACTGGATCAGAACCATGAACCAGTTACTGATCGAACCAGAACCGTCTACTGGATCAGAACCAGTTACTGGATCAGAACCAGAACCTTCTACTGGATCAGAACCAGTTACTGGATCAGAACCTTCTACTGGATCAGAACCAGTTACTGGATCAGAACCAGAACCGTCTACTGGATCAGAACCAGTTACTGGATCAGAACCAGAACCAGTTACTGGATCAGAACCAGAACCGTCTACTGGATCAGAACCAGTTACTGGATCAGAACCAGAATCAGTTACTGGATCAGAACCAGAACCTTCTACGGATCAGAACCAGTACTGGATCGAAACCAGTTACTGGATCAGAACCAGAACCAGTTACTAGATCAGAACCAGAACCTCTACTGGATCAGAACCAGAATCAGTTACTAGATCAGAACCAGAACCTTCTACTGGATCAGAACCAGTTACTGGATCCGAACCAGAACCAGTTACTGGATCAGAACCGTCTACTGGATCAGAACCAGTTACTGGATCAGAACCAGAACCAGTTACTAGATCAGAACCAGAACCGTCTACTGGATCAGAACCAGTTACTGGATCAGAACCAGAACCTTCTACTGGATCAGAACCAGTTACTGGATCAGAACCAGAACCAGTTACTGGATCAGAACCAGAACCGTCTACTGGATCAGAACCAGTTACTGGATCAGAACCAGTTACTGGATCAGAACCAGAACCAGTTACTAGATCAGAACCAGAACCGTCTACTGGATCAGAACCAGTTACTGGATCAGAACCAGAACCTTCTACTGGATCAGAACCTTCTACTGGATCAGAACCAGTTACTGGATCAGAACCTTCTACTGGATCAGAACCAGTTACTGGATCAGAACCGTCTACTGGATCAGAACCAGTTACTGGATCAGAACCAGTTACTGGATCAGAACCAGAACCAGTTACTGGATCAGAACCAGAACCGTCTACTGGATCAGAACCAGTTACTGGATCAGAACCAGAATCAGTTACTGGATCAGAACCAGAACCTTCTACTGGATCAGAACCAGAATCAGTTACTGGATCAGAACCAGAACCAGTTACTGGATCAGAACCAGAACCAGTTACTAGATCAGAACCAGAACCTGCTACTGGATCAGAACCAGAATCAGTTACTAGATCAGAACCAGAACCTTCTACTGGATCAGAACCAGTTACTGGATCCGAACCAGAACCAGTTACTGGATCAGAACCAGAACCAGTTACTAGATCAGAACCAGAACCGTCTACTGGATCAGAACCAGTTACTTGATCCGAACCAGAACTGGATCAGAACCAGAACCAGTTACTAGATCAGAACCAGAACCGTCTACTGGATCAGAACCTTCTACTGGATCAGAACCAGTTACTGGATCTGAACCAGAACCTGCTGCTGGATCAGAACCAGAACCTGCTACTGGATCAGAACCAGTTACTGGATCAGAACCAGTTACTGGATCAGAACCAGAACCTGCTACTGGATCAGAACCAGAACCAGTTACTGGATCAGAACCAGAACCTTCTGCTGGATCAGAACCAGTTACTGGATCAGAACCAGAACCAGCTACTGGATCAGAACCAGAACCAGTTACTGGATCAGAACCAGAACCTTCTGCTGGATCAGAACCAGTTACTGGATCAGAACCAGAACCAGTTACTGGATCAGAACCAGAACCTTCTGTTGGATCAGAATCAGAACCAGTTACTGGATCAGAACCAGGAGCTGCTGCTGGATCAGAACCAGAACCAGTTACTGGATCAGAATCAGAACCAGTTACTGGATCAGAACCAGAACCTTCTGCTGGATCAGAACCAGAACAGTCTACTGGATCAGAACCAGTTACTGGATCAGAACCAGAACCAGAACCTTCTGTTGGATCAGAACCAGAACCAGTTACTGGATCAGAACCAGAACCAGTTACTGCATCAGAACCAGAACCTTCTGCTGGATCAGAACCAGTTACTGGATCAGAACCAGAACCAGTTACTGCATCAGAACCAGAATCAGTTACTGGATCAGAACCAGAACCTTCTGCTGGATCAGAACCAGAACCGTCTACTGGATCAGAACCAGTTACTGGATCAGAACCAGAACCTGCTACTGGATCAGAACCAGAACCAGTTACTGGATCAGAGCCAGAACCGTCTACTGGATCAGAACCAGAACCAGTTACTGCATCAGAACCAGAACCTTCTGCTGGATCAGAACCAGTTACTGGATCAGAACCAGAACCAGTTACTGGATCAGAACCAAAACCAGTTACTGGATCAGAACCAGAACCTTCTGTTGGATCAGAATCAGAACCAGTAACTGGATCAGAACCAGAACCAGTTACTGGATCAGAACCAGAGCCTTCTGCTGGATCAGAACCGGAACCATCTACTGGATCAGAACCAGTTACTGGATCAGAACCAGAACCAGTTACTGGATAAGAACCAGAACCTTCTGTTGGATCAGAATCAGAACCAGTAACTGGATCAGAACCAGGACCTGCTGCTGGATCAGAACCTTGTGCTCTGACACTAAAGCAACTCTGGAGCGTCTGTGGCGCCATCTGGTGGCCGGCCAACAGGACACAGTTCTGCTCACTAGTTAGAACTCACTAACCAGAGGTTCCAGTTTGTCCGACGGGTTCTGGTCGGGTCCAGGGATCTGATCTCGACCAGAACCAGCCATCCAGACGGTTCTGGTTGAAGCACCTCCAGGACTGGACATGAGTTGTGATTCGTGTCAGAACTGGAGAGCAGTGGTTCTTGGAGCGGTTCTGGTGGACTCTCTGGAACCGGTCTGGTACGCATCATGAACCACATAGAACGTTTGCGTTTACCTGCGGCGGTGAAGATGAGCGGGAACAGGGAGTAATGTCCTGTTGTGGTCAGAACCAGGAAGATCCCAGCATCCTCTCTGCTCTCCACCGCCAGGATGCTGCAAGGAGGAAACACACGGTGAGGATCCGCCTCCAACCGGAGCCACTACGCCCCCCGCGGGCGGAGCACGGTATCGGACCTGAGCGGCAGGACGGCCATGAGGACGGCCTTCTCGTGAACGTGCCAGCCGAACATGAAGGAGGCCAGAGCGCAGATCAGCAGGCAGCGCAGGAAGCCGCGGCCGCCGCGTGGACGCCGCCAGATGGAGGCGACGGCCGGCTGCAGAGAGGGAGGAAAAACATCCGGAGGTGAACGCTAAGGATCAGAACCGAGCCTCCGATACGCCACCAGGACAGAACCAGGTATCAGGGCTGCACCAAAAAAACCTCAGATATGTTTCCATATTAAAAGAGTAAATTGTATTATTTAAATTAAGGCCATTAAGGCCTGACATGGTGAATTCAGAAATGTTTAACAAAATCAGAGAGAAGATGGACGTTCTGAATAGAGCTGGGTATCAATTCAAATATCAGGAATCGATTTGATTCTGATTCTGAAGAGTTAGAACTGATTATCCCGATCTAATCCATCTAAAGTCACTGCTAATAAAACTGCTTTTTTTAGACGTTGCCTGTAACACAATGACGCAACACTGCGTGCCATATCCCCCTTCTCCACTAGGGTCGGTACGGTGAAGAACGGGTCGCTTTGGGGCGGTTCTGCCGTGTTTCCATTACCGAGCCGACCCGGGTTTTTTTTTGGGACTGCCATGGTAATGTGATATCCCTCTTACTGCTGCAACCAACGATTATTTTCATAATCGATTAATCTGTCGATTAATTTGACGATTAATCGCTTTTATTAATAATTATATTTGGCTATTACTTTCAATTATATTAATTATTACAAATAAGATTTTATTGGAGTTTAAAATGTTCACTTGTCAAGTCCAGTCTAGGCTGAAATCCAAACTAGAATGCACCCATTGGTAAATAGCACTGAGTTTGTGTATGTGATCATTGATATTGTGTATATAGGTTAATTTTTAGGGTGAAACTTAAAGTTTTAATCTAGTGTAGAAAGGCCCAACCAGGCACTGGAGATGAAAATTAGCTCTACCTATAAACTCTTCTTGCACAGCATCAGTTACAAGCTTGTTTTGTACTACGTTTAATCGCAATGTCCCTGTCAAATAAATAAAATAAAATGAGCGTAACAGTACAAGATATTTGTACAGAATAAATACAAAATGAGGTAGAATCCATACAAATTAATGTACAGCGTATTAAGAGAAATATCTCGGCCCATGAAATGAAAATGAAGGAGGCTGACTCTCAGAATGAATCAACCCACCGTCACTGAACACAACGTTTTCATGGTCTGTGGGGCGTTGGAGAAAATTAGGATTTTTAAATTAGGATCTTCTGCTTTAAATGAAATGAACTCCAACATTTCATCAGATCTGTGAGAAACAGCAGGCTGCAAAATGTGATATAAACCGCATAAATATCATGGATACGTTAAGCGGTTAGGGTAAAACTGGATTATAAAGCAACTAATCGATGACTTGATTAGTTGTCAACCGTTTTAAAAGTCGATTATAATCGATTAGTTGTTTCAGCTCTAATCCGTCTCATTCCTACCTAGCAGCAGTGGCTGCTGATTGGCCTGGAGTTCTTCGTTTGATGTCTCAGATGGGAGGCTGTTTTCACCTTCTTGGTTCCGGCGGATCCATTAATAAAACTGGATGAAACGGATCGGAGTGTTTAGAACGTGGGACAGATTTCCCAACATTTAAATGTAGCTTTTGATCACAATATATACTCCTACTCATAGTATCACAATAAATTGTATCTGGAACCAGATTCTTCCCAAATGTTGGATTTTCTTTTGCGGTTATTTACTCCAAACATTTTTCTTTGGTCTATGTCGGCCCTGATACCTGGTGGATGTGTGAAGACGTTCAGCGGCTCGGGGAATAAATAATCTGCTCCAGAGGGACGAGGTCGTCCTCCACCGCCGCTCCGGTTCTGGTTCTGACTCACCAGAATGGACAGCAGGGTGCAGACGAGTGTGACGGAGGGAGAGATGGAGGGGAGGACGGAGTGCTGGAACTCCTGGACCAAGCCGCCCGTCATGGAGGCTCGAGGAAGCTCCGCCTCCTCCAGCAGCTTCAGACGAACGCCTGAGAACGGACAGAGACGGGTTTAAAAGTTCTGGACGGGTCCGGTTTAGGAGGCGATGGGACGGCGGCTCACCGAGCGCGGCCAGCGTCTTGTCCGCGGCGCTGTAGAGGGCCCAGACGTTGGGGGCCCAGTAGGCGTGGCAGAGGCCCCGCTTAAAGGGGAAGAGCCGGGTCAGGAGCTGGGGGAGCTGTCCCTGAACGCATCATCGTCATCATCAACACCGTCATCATCATCAGGCAGGAAACATCCGAGGAGGGACTCACCATGGCAACGAAAGGTCCGAAGGACAGGGCGAAGACGGAGGAGACGATGCAGCCCAGAGCCAGCAGACGCAGCGGGCTGAAGCTGCTCCACCGGACCGAGCCGTCTGCAGGGGAACCAGGAGAACCGGGAGAACCAGGAGAAAGAACCAACACCAACCAGAAGAACCGGCTGCCGTCTGGGGCAGAACCTCACCTGGGCGGTCCTGAGTGAAGCAGAAACTCCTCAGCAGGAAGATCCCGAACGCCGGAGCCACGTACAGGAAGATGTGCTTCAGGTTGAGCAGGACGGCGAACAGCAGCGCCCCCTGCAGGTGTCGGGACTGAGCCACACAAGGGAGATGGTGTCCGTTAGAGGGACTTCCTCCAGACCTTTCAAAGTAAGAGTCGGTCTAACGACGTAACAGAGAGACAGGTGTGTCTACCTGCAGGTGTCTGGCCACCGACAGCAGCAGGAATCCAAACAGGAAGCCGTTGTACTGGAAGTGGAGGTCTGACAGGAAGTGTGAAGGAAAAATCTCCTGAGGGAGTCCATCACCTGGACCACCTGGTCGGCCCGACAGAACCAACCGGACAGAACAGAAGGATACGGTCGACGATGAGGAGGCCGAAGTTCCCCAGCAGCAGCACTGCCAGGATGAAGGACGGACGCTTCAGGACGTCCTGAGGATCCTTTTTCACCTGAACGCATCGGCAGCACCTGGAGCAGGAGAGAGCCAATCAGGATGGAGGAAGCCACGGGAGGAGGCGGAGACAAAAAAAACATTTGGCTGAAAAAGATCCGATTCAGGGTCAGAATCTGTGGAGAACCGGAGCAGGTTAGAACATCCGGATCCGTTCTGGACAACAGAAAGTAAACAGGAAGTAGATGGGAATTAAATGGGATGTAAACAATAAGTAGATGAGGAAGTAAACAGGAAGTAAACGACAAGTAAACAGGAAGTAGATTGGAAATAAATGGGATGTAAACAATAAGTAGATCAGGAAGTAAACGACAAGTAAACAGGAAGTAGATGGGAATTAAATGGGATGTAAACAATAAGTAGATGAGGAAGTAAACAGGAAGTAAACGACAAGTAAACAGGAAGGCAAGGCAAGGCAAGGCAAGGCAATTTTATTTCTATAGCACACTTTCAACACAAGGTAATTCAAGGTGCTTTACATGATTCAGTGATAATGAAACCACATGATTACAAAGCATATAAGTTTAACAGTAATCAATCAGTAAGAAAAGATATTGTAAGGAACAAATCCACGTAATTAATACACAATCACTTAAAAATAAAGCTAAAAGATAGAATAAAATATAGAAATTAAAACGACAACAATAAAATAATATAAAGATCAAATGTTTACAATAAAAAAAAAAAAAAGCAGTTACTCATAAGCAAGTTTAAATAGATACGTTTTAATTTTAGACTTAAAAGAGTTCAGTGTCTCTGCAGCTTTACATTCTCCTGGTAGTTTGTTCCAGAGATGAGGAGCATAGAAACTGAAAGCTGCTTCTCCATGTTTGGTTCTGGTTCTAGGGACGATCAGTAAATTAGAGCTGGAGGACCTGAGTGATCTGGATGGTTTGTACCATGATAGCAGATCTCTAATGTACTCAGGTGCTAAACCATTCAATGATTTATATACCAATAAAAGCACTTTGAAGTCTATTCTCTGAGCTACAGGGAGCCAGTGTAAGGACTTTAGAACTGGGGTGATGTGTTCTACTTTCCTGGTTCTAGTGAGAACACGAGCAGCAGCGTTCTGGATCAGCTGCAGCTGTCTGATTGATTTTTTAGGTAGACCTGTGAGGATACTGTTACAGTAATCAAGGCGGCTAGAGATAAATGCATGGATGAGTTTTTCTAGGTCTCCTTGTGTCATCATTCCTTTAATCCTAGAAATGTTCCTCAGGTGATAGAAAGCTGACCTTGTTATTGCCTTTATGTGACCCTGGAGGTTCTGGTCTGAGTCCATTATTACACCTAGATTTCTGGCCTGGTCAGTAGTTTCTAGTTGGACCAACTGAAGCTGTTTACTGATATTTAATCGATCTTTTTTGGGTCCAAAGAGAAGCACTTCAGTTTTGTTTTTGTTCAGTTGTAGGAAATTATGGGACATCCAGCTGTTAATTTGCTCAATGCATTTATTGAGGATTTGGATGGGTTCAACATCATCTGGTGACACTGAGATATAAAGCTGAGTGTCGTCAGCATAGTTGTGGTATTTAACATGGTTGGCGGTTATAATCTGGCTAAGCGGAAGCATATAGATGCTAAATAGGAGGGGCCCCAGGATGGAGCCCTGGGGGACCCCACATGTTATTTCTGTGTTTTGTGATGAGAACTGGCTAACTGATACAAAGAAGTTCCTGTTCTTGAGGTAGGATGTGAACCAGTCGAGTACTGTACCAGAGAGTCCGACCCAGCTCTCTAGACGTTCCAGTAATATATCATGATCAACAGTGTCAAACGCCGCACTGAGGTCTAACAGTACCAGCACTGTTGTTTTTCCATGGTCAGTATTTGTACGGATGTCATTAAAAACTTTGACGAGGGCTGTCTCTGTGCTGTGGTATCTACGAAAACCAGACTGATAAACATCAAGGCGTTTGTTCATTGCTAGGAAGCTGTTTAGCTGCTGGAACACAACTTTTTCAATAATTTTACCGATAAATGGGAGATTAGAGATTGGTCTGTAGTTTTGCATCAAAGTGCTGTCTAGGTTCTTCTTCTTTAGTATTGGTTTGATAACTGCTGTTTTTAGGGCTTTGGGGAAAACACCTGATAGGAGCGATGAGTTAACTATTTTGATAAGATCCATTCTGATGGATGGGAGGACCTTTTTTAGAAAATTTGTTGGTAAGATATCTAAGCAGCAGGTGGCAGAGCTTAGTTTGTCAATAATTTCATCAAAGCTTGATTGATTTATTGTTTGGAAGTGAGTCATTTTCTCTGGGTGAGTGTTAGTTGGGCTCATAGTTGGTACTGGGGTTTGAACTGATGTACTGATTGATCTTCTGATGTTCAAGATCTTTTGAGTGAAGAAGGTGGCAAAATCATTACAGGCCCTGGTGGAGTTTAGTTCAGGGGGTATTGTCACTGGAGGGTTAGTTAGTCTCTCCACTGTAGCAAATAATGTCCTAGCGTTATTGCTGTTTCTGTGAATAATCTCAGAAAAGAATGAATCCCTTGCACCCTTTAAGGTTACTTGATACTTGTTCAGTCTCACTTTATAAATCTCATAATGAACCTGGAGTCGAGTTTTCCGCCATTTTCTCAGGAAGTAGATTGGAAATAAATGGGATGTAAACAATAAGTAGATGAGGAAGTAAACAGGAAGTAAACGACAAGTAAACAGGAAGTAGATTGGAATTAAATGGGATGTAAACAATAAGTAGATCAGGAAGTAAAGGACAAGTAAACAGAAAGTAGATGGGAATTAAATGGGATGTAAACAATACGTAGATGAGGAAGTAAACAGGAAGTAAACAGGAAGTAGATTGGAAATAAATGGGATGTAAACAATACGTAGATGAGGAAGTAAACAGGAAGTAAACAGGAAGTAGATTGGAAATAAATGGGATGTAAACAATAAGTAGATAAGGAAGTAAACAGGAAGTAAACTACAAGTAAACAGGAAGTAGATGGGAATTAAATTCGGATGTAAACAATAAGTAGATCAGGAAGTAAACGACAAGTAAACAGGAAGTAGATGGGAATTAAATGGGATGTAAACAATAAGTAGATGAGGAAGTAAACAGGAAGTAAACGACAAGTAAACAGGAAGTAGATTGGAAATAAATGGGATGTAAACAATAAGTAGATGAGGAAGTAAACAGGAAGTAAACGACAAGTAAACAGGAAGTAGATTGGAATTAAATGGGATGTAAACAATAAGTAGATCAGGAAGTAAAGGACAAGTAAACAGGAAGTAGATGGGAATTAAATGGGATGTAAACAATACGTAGATGAGGAAGTAAACAGGAAGTGAACGACAAGTAAACAGGAAGTAGATTGGAAATAAATGGGATGTAAACAATAAGTAGATAAGGAAGTAAACAGGAAGTAAACGACAAGCAAACAGGAAGTAGATGGGAATTAAATGGGATGTAAACAATAAGTAGATGAGGAAGTAAACAGGAAGTAAACAGGAAGAAAGGAGGAACATGTGGGGAAACAGATTCTCCCAGAACCGCAGAGACCTCATCGTTCCCTCTATCTGACCCATTTCCTGGGCTGAGATTTTTCCTAGTGGTTCTGAACGCTGTTCAACCCAAACTCTGCAGCAGAAGGAACTCAGAAGAACCTCAAGAGTTCTAGTGAAGTAAGAGATGTTCTGGTGCTTATTGCACAAAACTAGGATAAGGGACTAATCCTGGCTCAACTTATCCGTGACCCGGTTGCAAAACAACGGGATGAGGATAGAAGGATATATCATTTTGTATAAATTATGATTTTAGATGATATCATAACTTTCCATAGACTACAAGGTTATATATGTAAAATGACAATATTAGGGCCAAAGTGGAAAAAAAACCCCTGAGACTAAATTAAGTTATGATGTTACCTGTGGGCTGATTTTTGTCCTACGAGCTTTAAGCTGTCGGGGATCACATGACACAGCACAGCGACAGAACAGAGAATCACAACCGTTTTTTTTTTTTAAATCACAATTATTGTCCTGACAAAAAGTATCAGGACAGAATATGTAAGGAAAATGCGTCTTTACAGCAGAAAGAAGCAGACTAATACATTTAAAACAACTTCTTTCTTCCTCAGTTTGGCCCTAATATTCCCTTGTTTAAGACAAACATCCCATATGAATATATGCATCAGGGTTAAATGATGCTGCTTCATGGAATAAGGATGAAATAAAACAGGTAAAGCATCAGCTCCTTTCTCACACATTGACTCTTTCAGATAGAAAGCACAGAATCAAGCCCATTATACGGCTAAATGATAAATACCAGGGGTGGGTTGTAACTAGTTACATTTACTTGATTAACTTTACGGAAATATTGTTTTTAGACTAGTTTAAAGTGAAAGTGTGTAGTTTTTAATAATAATTACGTAAAGCACAAAATATTGCCGATATTGTAAAATATGACTTTATAAATCAGTTTTAAAATAAATAGGCGCGGGTCCTCTTTTCAGGGGAAAGCCATATTAGATGACGTCTTTACTTCTACAAGAACCCGGATGGACAAAGCGCACGGAACAAGCCCGCTATTAAAACATTGATTTCCCCTCAAAATGCAAAAAAGTTTCTCCATAAATACATTTTTACCTCTTTGCTAGTTCCAAGCGATGAAAGAGAGACTGATGTGCTCGTCATGTTGCTGCAAATAGATCATTCTCAGGGAATTGAGCGTTTGAAAACAGCACTAGTTGGACCTCCGTTGTTGAGTTTCTTACTCGAAGACACAGATACCGCATGCTTGTGATGATTTAGGTATGCACCGCCCCCTACTGGCCGAAAATTACACACTGTGCCTTTAAATGAATAAATACAGGATAAATTCCTCCTCACCAAATGAATAGACAGGCTATAGCCTACAGGTCAAACGTAAGAGGCCGACTCATCTGCAACCTAAAGCATATTTTAGTTACTGAAATAATATGAAACATGTTTGACAGGTTGCTAGGATAATTGCTAAAACAGGAGCTAGGATGTTTGAGCAGGAACCTGAAGAAACCAGAAAGTTCCTTAATATGATTATGACTTGCTGCCACCTCATTTGAAAGGTGCTATATGAATCAAAGTAATGTTTCTTATTAATATTACTACTAGCTTATCTATTCATCTTACAAGAGTTATAGGCTCAGTTACATTTACACATTTTACAGTTGAACTAAAAATCGAACTGATCCATAATAAAAGTAGGTGTGACGGATTATTTTGATTGTAATTGTGATGTTCACATCTGATGCATTCAGGAGAGCAGAAATGTCTTTGCTTATTCACTGTTGCGATGTCGTCTTTCTTTGTAATCATTTCTTTAACCTCCACGTATGACTTCATGACCGTTTCTGCATCTGACGGGGTAAATCTTTGTTCTAGTGGATCAACCAAATCTAATAATAAAAGTGGATGAAACAGGGTGGAGGGTTTAGAATGTGGGACAGTTTTTCTACAGTTCAATTTGGTTTTAAAATCACAATTTATAATAATTTAATCATGGAAAAATGCACATTTTCTCTTGCAAATTTACTGCTTATCGACACCAAAGAATTTCCAACTTTTTTTGTGGAAAATATGTGAGATTAATGTTAAAATTTGGGTGTTTTTTGCAGAGGAAAGAAAGTATTTTATTTGCTCCCTGAGTCAGAGTGGAGGCTCAGTCCTCAGGATGGCCTTTTTATGTTGCAAATAACTGCTTTAGAACAAACTTCACAATTTTTTCAGGCAAATTTCTGACTTTAAAAGATCAGAAAATGTCTGCCTTTTAACGTGGAAATTTTAGAGTTTTCTCTCAAAAATCTAAGACTACTCAACATCAGAAAATGTCAACCTTATCTGAGGAGAATGTGTAATAATAATAACAACGAATTGCATTTATATAGCACTTTTTGAGACCTCAAAAATCTTTTCAAAGCACGTTACAATTCATTATTCGTTCTCTCTCACATTCTGGATCACAGCTGGATCCATTAATAAAACCGGATGAAACAGGCTGGAGGCTTTAGAATGTGGGCGTTTTTCTACAGTAAAATTCAGTTTAAAATAACAATTTAGAATAATTTAATCATGGAAAAAAACCTTCATTTACTCTTGCTTCCACCTTTTTTTGTGGAAAATATGTGAGATTAATGTTAAAATCTGGGAGTTTTTCTTTGGCCCTATAATCAGAGTTGAGATTCGGCGCTCAGGACGGCGTTTTCTGTTCGAAATAAATGTATGCATTTAATTGTGGAAATGTCTGAGTCTTTCTTGATAATTTGTTTTCTGAGGAAAATATGTAAAATAGGGATGGAAGAAAATATCAATACGTCAATATAATACAACACCATTTTCAAAGGAAATGTGTTGATTTTCATTTTTATATTTATTTTTTAGAATTCAAATGGAACAATGAATAATTTTTGTAGTAAAATTTAAATTCTGACAGCTGGTTTGTGGCTGTTTTCTTGGTCGCAGAGGATGAACTGGATCTGGTAATAAAACTGGATGAAACCGGCTGGGAATGTTGGTTTATTTTATAATAAATTCAGTTTTAAAACTCACAATATCTAGTCTGACTCATCGTTTTCCACTATATATCACATTACCAGAGCCATGCCGGTGCACATCCTTCATCGCGGCTAAAACTAAGAGGACCCAGACTAAATTAAAGGCTGGGTTCCCATGGATACGGGTCTGTGGGTTCTGGACTCACTCTCTGACGGCGTAGATGTAAAGCAGGTCGGTGAAGACGACCGACAGCCTCTGGAACAGAACCGTGGCCGGGCTGGCGTGGTTGAGGTTCTCCACCCGCAGCATGTCTCCGTCGAAGAGCTGCGCCGCCTGCGACAGGCCCAACTCGAACCAGGCGAACAGCGGCGGGTAGTCCAGGGTCCACTCAGACGTGTTCTGCAAACAGAACCGCCAGGGTGAGAACATCCGGAGGTTCTGTAGGGTCAGATCAAGCCGGTACCCACCTCATGGTACCACCTGGACACCGGCAGGCTGTGGGTGACGGCCAACCAGTTCCTGTGGACCTCAAAGTCTGTGGAGCGACTGGAGACAACAGGACGGGATGAGTTCTGGTATCAGAACCTGCAAACTGGATCATCATTAGTGATGGAGCTGCATCAACAACTCAGAACCTTCAAAATATCTCTGAGCAGAGAACAATTCTGGTTCGGTTCGACCCAGATTAGAGCAGTCATTAATAACATGATAAACTGACAGGGAGTGGTTTAATACGCCCGAGTATAAGGGCCGTTGTTAACAAAAAACTCAGAATTTAAGAGAATAAAGTCACAAATTTTCCATTAAAAATTTGGAAATTCTGTGAAGTGAAAACTTGCAAAATTATGAGTAAAAAATTTCTGAGATTAATTGCATATATTCTCCAGAAGAAAACTCTGAAATTCTGTCACAAGAATCGTAAAATTACAAGTTAAAAGGCAGAAATTGAGATTAATTTCAGATATTTTGTAGAAAAACAATTTTATGACGTCGAAAAGAAAACTTGCGAGAGAAAAAAACAGGAAATTTCTACGATTAAAGCATATATTTTCGATATCTAAAATAAGATTCAGTTTAGTATGATTTTTAAATAAAAAATATGACTTTAATCATAGAAATTTCTTAGTTTTTTTTCTCGCAAATTTTCTACACCAAAGAGTTACGTGCTTTTTTTCTAGAAAATAACTTAATCTATAATTTCTGTCTTTAAATTCGTAATCTCACTATTTTTGTGACAGAGAATTTCTGAGGTTTTTTTCTGGAAAATGTGTGCAATTAATCTCAGAAATGTTCAGTTTTTTACTCGTAATTTTGCAACTTTTTGACATCAGATATTCCAAATTTTTTCTGGAAAATATGTGACTTTAATCTCAGAATTTGTTTGAGTGAAAATGTATTCCGAATAATTTTGTTTTGTTTATAATGGCCCTAATACTCCGTCGTAGTTTAATGTTCCCAACTGAAATAATGCAATAAATCAAGTTTAAACATCAAATCAAACAGCGCCACCTTCCGGTTTCGTGTTAAAACACGTCAACTTTAACTCAGAATAAACTTTTAGCACTTTCACACAAACATTTGGAGCGGATTATTATAACCTCATATCCTACTGAGCAACACTACCGCCCCGCGTTTATCACCCTCCAGCTTTTTTATTCGTTTTCTTTTTTTATTGTTATTTTAAACGTTTAGTCAGGTAGCTAGCTGCTAACAGCCTGTTAGCCTGGCGCTAAATTCTCCTCTAAGGTCCAAGCCGAGGTTCTGGATCAGAACCGGGAGCAGGAACCGACCCACGCAGGACCTGTTCCACTCACTAAGCGCTGACGAAGAGACATTTGAGCAGAGAAACTCCCGCTGCTAAACAAGCAAACCAGCTCCAGCTCTCCGCCATGACAGTCAGTCAGGGGGCGGGGCGAGAGGAACGCACAAACTTTATTGATACCAACGGACAGAACAGGACAGAACAGCATCGAGGTTCGGTCCGTTTCCGCTGATAAACACATCAGCTGCTTATCATTCAGTCTCACAATAAAATTTATATTAAAGCTGCTCCAGTTACAGAGAGGAAACGTAATAATAACCAAACAATTAGTATCGCTCTAAATGAAAAATTTTATCCTGGTAAAATTAATAAATATAACAATTCAGAACTATTGACTTCAAAAACTTTATGTTTTTACTTTAATGAATGCAATCTACTTTTCTAGGGAGCTGTTAAGAATTAAATTCGATATAGCAAACAATACCTGCTCATTTTGTGAAAATGAAACAGCAGACCATATATTTTATGAATGTTACAAAACACAAATATTTGGGGGGGAAATTAGAAAAATGGATCAAACAGAAGTTCCAGAATCTATTAAGGATATGGTAACACTTGGAGTTTTATTAAGCAGCAAAAAGAAATGACCTCTATTATAATTTAATCATCTGTTTAGCTGTTTAGATACTACATCCATGAACAAATAGTTCAATGTGTTCTTAATTGAATTCCATTTCTACCTGAAATCACTAAAATACATTGAGACGTGTAATGAAAACCTGTATAACATGCTAATAGGATCCCAACGTAACTTAACCCTAACTGTAAAGCATTTTATCTTCACTATTAAATCAATAAAATTATGTCCTTTATTTCATTGTACCTACTTAATTTCTGACTTTGCTGCAGCTGAATCAAACTTTAAAGTTGTACAAATGTACAATTATTAAGTTGCAATATTTATTTTTATTAAACAAAGTCTGAAAAGAGCCTCAAATCAGCTGCCTTGTTGCTGGTTTGTTTTTACTGATTTTGGCAATGATTTTATTTATATAGCACACTTTCAACACAAGGCAATTCAAGGTTCTTTACATGATTCAGTGATAATGAAACCAAATACATGATTACAGAAGCATGATTAGAGAAAAACAGAAACATAAAGGTTTAACAGATAGACACAATCAATCAATAAGAAAAGATGATGTAAGGAACAAATTTATGCAATATAGATTAAAAACAGATAAAACACAATAGGTTAAAAAGAAAAAAAAATAAGGATAAAACTTAAACAACGGGAATCAAATAGTGATCAGTGCAATTTTGAGCTTAAATGCAGATCTGAATAGTAGAGTTTTAAGCTTTGATTTAAAAGAAACTAACGATTCAGTATTTTTGCATTCGTCTGGCAGTTTGTTCATGATTTGTGGAGCATAGAAGCTGAAAGCTGCTTCTCCATGTTTAGTTCTGATTCCAGGAATGTTTAGTAAGCTATAGATGGAGGACCTGATTGGTCTGCTTGGTTGCTATAGTGACAGCATATCTTCAACATACTTTGGTGCTAAACGGTTCAATAAACTAGTAGGAGTATTTAGAAGTCTATTCTCTGAGCTACAGGGAGCCAGAGGAAGGACTTTAGAACTGGGGTGATGTTGTTCTACTTTCCTGGTTCTAGTGAGAACACGAGCAGCAGCGTTCTGGATCAGCTGCAGCTGTCTGACTGACTTTTTTTGGGTCTTTATTATATTCATGTATTAGAAAAGCACTGTTTTATTTTACCACTAGAGGGCTCCGAGCCCATTGGAGAAGGAGTGCTGCAGATCCGGCGGTCCCTGAACGCCTCGCCGTCATTCCTGTCTGGTCAGCTGCCTGTGTGGTTTGAGCGCGTGCGCAGCTTGCTAAAGTTCGGCTGGTACCGGTTCAGGAGAACTTCAAGGATGAACGCGCTGCTGCTGCGGCGGTTTGTCGCGCGGCGGACGGGCGCGTGGAGAGGTGAGCACCGTGGTCAGTGTGCGCATGTGCAGTTTGTTGGGGTTTTTTTGTTTGTAGAATTTGTTCTACATGTTTTGATCGACGTTCCTCGGTCGCTGATTGGTCAGTTGGAGTTTTGGTGTTTCCTCCAATGGATGTCAAAAATCTGAGCTGATCCTCTTCCTCCTGTCCAACACGTCTTCCTCCTGTCCAACACGTCTTCCTCCTGTCCAACATGTCCTCCTCCTGTCCCAATACCCGCACTACACCCTACGGTCTTCCACGAAGTGCACTTGGTTGAAGTGCAGACAAGGGTTCAAGTGCGTAGTGAACAAGTGTGTGAATAACTGCACTATTGGGACAGTAAGGATTACGTCGACACCCTGTACCGTATCTCCATGACAACCAAAATGGCGGCGCCGCTCGTGTTATTTTCCTGCTTAATATGATAAAACAGAAACAAAATCATCTAAGTTTGATAAATACAAAATATTAAAAACATATCTGGCAAATCTATGGCTTAAAGTCCAAAGTTATAGAACATGTTGTATTTTAATCAAAGGCACAAATTGTATATATGTGTGTCATTTATTTACAGAAAATATTTGCTATTAAGAAAGCGTTTTGATTATAGAATGTGTTTTATTGTATTATGTATATTTGTCTGCTGTGTTAAATGAACAGACACTGGAATGGCAGGAGATGATGTTTTCACCAGAAATAAGGACCCAAACGCAATTTTATTTAAAATGCAGAGAAATTGATTCTTTCATTATTTAGAATTTTACGTTGTTTTTGTTTTTATGACTTGCTAAAAACGCACAGGGAATATTATTTTTGGCCTATCATGTCCGAAAATACACACACAACGTTATAAGTAAATAATATTTTTCAATAGATACATCCAACAGCTCATTAATTGCTCATGTACACAATAACAAATTATTCAATAGGCATCAATAGGCATCAATAGGCGGGGGTGTTGTGGACATTTCCCCGTCAGTATTTAGTGATGATAGTTTTGAAACGCATAAAGCTCCGCTATAGGTACATATTTAAATAATATATTTAAATTCAGGATGAATCTTTTCACCCACAACCCGACCACATTAATGACACTTCAGGTCGAGCCTTTGAAATTTAATTTGTGCATTTTTTTTCAAGCGTGCAGCTGATCCACAGCGCTTCAGGATATTTATCCATCCATCCATCTTCTATACCGATTAGCTTCAACGGGTCACGGGGGTGGTACCTATCTGCATCTGTCAATGGGCAACAGAAGGGGTACTGCCTGGACGGACCGACAGTCCATCATTGTTTGTGTGACGATTTTGGTTTTAATGATTCTTCCATGCCAGCAGTCTGATGATGGTTTTAAGAGTTATTTGAATAACAGTGCAAAACATGCAGCTTACGGCTTTTAACTTTTACTATTTGAAAGAAGATACGATTTCCTAAATCTGTTAACACACTGCAGTGGATGTTGCAATGAAACATCAATCAGATGAAAACATAGCTAAGATATTAATTAATATTTCATCTATAGCAATCCTCAAACCAGACTCCGGTTTATTGATATTGTCCCAGGAAATTTTAAGAACTAACCGACGCCCTTAAACTTGAAAATAGGAGAAGCAGCTGGAACCGTTTTTTGCCGTTTTGTCACAGAATTCCTCACGCAGCAATGGATTGTGGGTAATACCTGTTAGGGGAAAATAATAATGTTGTATTATTATTTTCTTAGGGTGTATTTCTTTATCACATAGTTTAAATGTACTTTTTAAATGTCATATGGTTGAAACCAAATGACATTTAAAAAGACACGCAGAGAGGACAACCCAAAGTTGTTCTCTCTGCATGTCTGCACTCCCCTCCTGACGCGCAGCTTGAACAGAAAAAAAGTGTCTCTCAGACAGAACGATTTCGACTCTAAAAGCCGTTTGTTCTGTTCGTTCGCTAGCTACACATCAGTGGTGCGCTACAGCGTCTGTATCTGGAGTTTATCAAAGCTTACGCTGTGACTCCACGCTGCTTTTTCTCAGTGACTCTCTCTGTATTCGTTATCGTGGTTCTAATAAAATAAATGTGTAGTGTTGGAGTCCGTTGCTCGGACCGGGAGCTCTTAAACTTTACAAACATCGTTGGTCTTCTTATATCCAAACGGCATCGATAACCATAACTTAGACTATTTTCCTAATCCTACTATTCAGGAACCAGAGCCTAAACCTTACGTGATCCATCTGTTTAACATTTACGCAGCAGCTCCACCAGAACCGGTTTCCAGCCTCCATCCTGTCAGACGACCTGATTCAGTTTCTTCTCTTCTGTCTAAAGACCCAGAGCTCTGCTCTGTGTGTGTTTCAGGTTTCCATGTGGGAGCTCCATCCGCGACCTTTGACCTGAGGAAGGTTGAACTGATGCCCCTGGAGCAGAGAAAGCTGACCTTTGACTCCCACGCTATGGTGACGGAGCTGGAGAAAAGTGGTGAGCTGCTCAGGTGGAGGCGCTGTAGAAACAACGTTCAGGTCTCCTCTGAGGGACCGACATGTTCTCAGGTTCTTCTGCATCGGGGGGGTCCAAAGTGGTCCAGAACCACCAGAACCTGGCAGGTGGACCAGTCCCAGTTCACCAGTCAGCATCAGTTTTAGTGGAATTCAATAATGAAGACCTTATTGGATGTGAAATGATTTGTTCGCAGAGTTACCTTTAATGTAGAACAGACCTTCAGCACAGCCTGGGAAGCTAAAATAACAACGTCACGCTGAAGATGCCAATCCAGGAGCTCTTTTTATTTTCCTTGGTGCTGATTGGCTGAACTCCTAACAAAGGACAACTGTAGACGTTGGTTTCCGCGATAATAGTTTCAGAGTGTTTTGATAACAATAGTCCCCATCTGCCGTTACCATGGAGATGACTCTTTTACCAGGCTTTATGAAAATGTCCACCAAAGTTCACAGCTCCTAATCTAAGAGAAAGGCGCCACAAAGTCTAGGGTTTTTGCATTGAGAGAATTATTAAATAGAATTGATAGACCAAGGTTGCTGGAAATAATATAAGCTTGTTGTTAGATTGAGACGGGTCAGTATTCCGGCGTTACTGTGTAATGATAGATTACGGGCGACTGTGGCTCAGTAGTAGTAGTTGGCTTGCAATCGGAGGGTTGTAGGTTCGATTCCAGCTTCCTCCAGTCACATGTCGATGTGCCCCAAAAAATTGTACATCGTCCTACCGAGCCATGTTGGCTATAGGTGTATGAAAGTGGGGGAATGTGGCTTCAATATAAAGTGCTTTGAGTGGTCAGTAGTGACTAGAAAAGCGCTATATAAGCTCAGTCCATTTACCATGATATTGTCCTCTTTTATGATCAATTCTAATCACATTAAAACTTAAAGGAATCTCTCTCGTTTAATTAGAAGTCTACAATCCGATCACACACTGATGCATATTCGTTGTTGTTGTTTAAAGTATTAAACCAGGCAGTTATGGTGCATTTATTGAGGATATATCATAATTCAGAGACCCAAAGATGCTTTAATTATTTGTTTTTTATTAGCTGGATAGTAAAACATTCAATCACAAAACAGCAAACATTCTAATAATTAGCCAAGTTTGACAGGTTAAAAGTTAGCATTGTTGCTACTCTGTTTCGCTAAGCTACTTAGTTTGTATCCTCGTATTCCTCATTTTGAAACCAGATTATGGTTATACATTATTCCGAAGTTATGAGAAAATGAACTGTATCCTGGGTTAACGATTAATTTGCTGTGTTTCATCTCTTAGCGTTAGCATTGAGCTAGCTACCAACCCCTAGAGCTAGCTTTAACTAGCAACACCAACTGAATTTGGTTATAGCGCTAATTCACAACAGATGTCGTCTCAAGGCGCTTTATAAGAAAAGTCATTCCAACACAATTACAACTAAATGTCCAATCAGTAAAAAAGTTTTTTTTGGTAAAGAATCCCAGCAGATTTACTGGAAGCGTTAACTCCTCCTGGACCAACATGTAGCGACAGTAGACAGTCGCCCGCATTTTCTCATTGACTTCACAGGAATCCCTCATACTGAGCAAGCATGTCGCGACAGTGGAGAGGAAAAACTCCCCTTTAACATGAAGAAACCACCACCAGAACCAGAACCTGGCCAAGTACAAGCGGCCATCTTGGGTTCCAGAGGACGGAGCAGAGACAGAACGAACAGAACTATAACGTCTGCATTGGTTACATTTACTCTACGGTTCTCTTTCTCAGGATGCTGCTGCATCATATTGTTATTTTAAATATTACAAGAAGTTCGAAGCGTGTGGTGATCATCTGGCACTGGTTCTACGGAAAGCAGAGTTGTTGTTTTTTTGGTTCTGTGTATGATGATGATGATGTAGAGCAGTATTTCTCTAACTTTTTACAGTGGGTACCACGATCGTGACCAACCTAAACATTCAGTAGAGAAGGCTCCCCCTTAAGGGTTATTTATTGGTCGTTGTTGCCAGCCACAGGCACACTGTTGGTGAATTATAATTTTTTTCATCAATAAGAAAATATTTAGAACTTTCCTCCAAGTACCACTCGTGGTACACGTATCACAGTTTGAGAATCATGGATGTAGAGAATATAAGGAATATATTTATGATTTATTACAGTCTCAGTGGATGTTCTGGACTTTCCAGTGACGACGTGTCGTTTCCTGCAGGTTTCGAGAAGCGTCAGGCCGAGCTGATCGTCTCCGCTCTGGTCACTCTGACCACGTCCAACATGGACATCGTCTATAAAGACATGGTGACCAAATCCCACCAGGTAGGCCGTCACACCTGTTAGCTACGTTTTAAAACGGTAGCTGCTGAAAGTTTCTCCCAGAAGAGAAACCGTCTACATCTGTTGCTGCACACTGCTGGTCAGCAGACTGGAAAAGGGTTCCTACACGGTCTGTTACAACAAAGACAAACAAAGCCTGACGGGCTGCAGGCTAGCAGTGCTAACAGCTGCTACTTTGACTCATGTTGTTATTTCTCTACATAAGATGTTGGAAAAAATCTTTTTTTTTGTGTAAATATTTTTTTTAAAGTTTTTTCCTTGAGTCAAAGCATCAAAATCACTGTAATAAATTAATTTCTGTATTATTATTTCTGTAACGTGTGTCATTTAAAGCATTGTAAATGCAGAGATTCTTCCTGTTCTGGCGTCACCTCAGAGCTGCTCATGATTTACTGGTGATGACCCGGTTCTGTAGGAGATCGCGGTGCAGCAGATCATGGCTCATCTGGACTCCATCAGGAAGGACATGGTGATCCTGGAGAAGAGCGAGTTCGCCAACCTGCGCTCTGAGAACACGGTAACAGCGGCCCGGTTTACTGCACTGGACCAGCAGAACCTAATCTGGTATCTGGAAGAGTTCTGGATGGTCCAACCGAACCTTCAGGTCCACTTTCACCATCCACAGCTGAAACCTGCTGGGCGTGTCTCTCTGCACTCTGTGCTCTGATTGGTCAGAAAGCAAAGTTTGGTAGATTGCACCACAAAAAGAATCATATCATCGTATCATTTTGGTTGACAAATTAAAATTAGAAAATGTTCAGTGGTACAAAACAAAATAGTCATCTTTTAACAATCACATTTGTTTGCTTCCTTTCTAATTTCATCGTGTAAACTATGGGGCGCCAAGTGTAAAATTTTCTTTATTTAGTAGAAATGCACTTTTTTTTGAACATTTAGCTTCATTTTTACACATTTAGGAAGAAAATGTTTCTAAAATTCAACATTTACCATCATATTTACATTTTAAAAATCTAAATTCTAAATATTATTTCGAAATATAACATTTTAAATCTAAATGTTAAATCTAAATCTAAATGTTAGGAACATTTAGATTTAACATTTAGATTTAGATTTAACATTTAGATTTAACATTTAGATTTAAGATTTAGATTTAACATTTAGATTTAGATTTAACATTTAGATTTAACATTTAGATTTAGATTTAAAATTTAGATTTAACATTTAGATTTAACATTTAGATTTAACATTTAGATTTAAGATTTAACATTTAGATTTAAGATTTAACATTTAGATTTAACATTTAGATTTAGATTTAACATTTAGATTTAACATTTAGATTTAACATTTAGATTTAGATTTAACATTTAGATTTAACATTTAGATTTAACATTTAGATTTAACATTTAGATTTAACATTTAGATTTAACATTTAGATGATTTAGATTTTACATTTAGATTTAACATTTAGATTTAACGATTATTAGATTTAACATTTAGATTTAGATTACATTTAGATTTAGATTTAACATTTAGATTTAACATTTAGATTTAACATTTAGATTTAAGATTTAGATTTAACATTTAGATTTAACATTTAGATTTAACATTTAGATTTAACATTTAGATTTAACATTTAGATTTAAGATTTAACATTTAGATTTAAGATTTAACATTTAGATTTAACATTTAGATTTAAGATTTAGATTCAAGATTTAACATTTAGATTTAACATTTAGATTTAACATGTTACATTTCTACATAATATTTAGAATTTAGATTTTTTAAATGTAAATATGTAAATGTTGAATTTTAGAAACATTTTCTTCCTAAATGTATGAAAATGTTCTAAATGTGGAAAAATGAAGCTAAATGTGTGCATTTCTACTAAATCAGGAACATTTTACACTTGGCGCCCCGTAGTAAACAGCTAACGCAAAAGCAGACATAGAGACAACCAAGCATAGCTAAAAATAACACATATTTCCAAAGAAAGAACAACCCCCAAAAAAAATGATTGTTTTAAAATTAGTCCCTACAAAATATTAGAAAATTTTATAATTTCCTTAAAAGCCTTGTGTTTTGCATCTACAGTCCTACAATAATTCCTACTTTATTTGTTTCATTAAAATACTACGTGTTTAATTTATTGTTAAGCAGGTAAAATACACTCATTTTTTTACGGAAAACCAAAATAATATTTTGATGCTGATGGGTAATTTTTACTGTGCAGTGGGAGACAGAACCACCTATGGCAGGATGGAGAAACTGGTTCCATCCAGAAGGTTCTGAGTGGTTAAACGGGTCAGAACCAGTGTGGAGTATTAAAGGAGTCATAACTTATTACTACCGTGGATACCCACAAAAAAATGGAGTGAAAAACAAAACCATGTAGCTTTTCTGACCCTTTTGACGTATGTGAGTGTTGTGGGCTGGTTGGAGAAGAACTACCAGCTGGCATAAAATCATTAGGAAACCAGAACATCCGTGTTTCACACTTCAGGTGATGAATCCTTTAAAACCGTTCAGTGGTTCTCAGTAACGATTATCTCCAACACTCTGAACAGACTGAGAAGTAGAAATGATCCGTTTAGTGATTAAAAATGTTTGTGCTGCGGTTCTGTAACCGAGTCGGTTCTGCTGAATCGGACCGGTTTTTGTTCCTGCAGAAATTGAAGCGAGAGTTGGAGCAGCTGCAGAACAGACTGAAGGTGAGGATCATGTGACCAGCATCTCGATGAGTTCGTTCTGGACCGGGTCCAACTCTTACACTGGACCTTCAGGGCTCGTTTGGAGATTCTAACCACAGGTTTGGTTTTCAGGAGGAGAGCGAGAAAGTCAGAGCAGAAACCAAGCTGGACATCAACCTGGAGAGGAGCAGGATGTCTGACATGGTGGGTGGAGACGCATGATGAGAACAGATGGATGGATGAACAGATGGATGGATGGATGGATGAACAGATGGATGAACAGATGGATGAACAGATGGATGAAAAGATGGATGGATGAACAGATGGATGAACAGATGGATGGATGGATGGATGAACAGATGGATGGATGAACAGATGGATGGATGGATGGATGAACAGATGGATGGATGAACAGATGGATGGATGAACAGATGGATGAACAGATGGATGAACGGATGGATGGATGAACAGATGGATGGATGAACGGATGGATGGATGAACAGATGGATGGATGAACGGATGGATGGATGAACGGATGGATGAACAGATGGATGAACAGATGGATGAAAAGATGGATGGATGAACTGATGGATGAACGGATGGATGGATGAACGGATGGATGAACAGATGGATGAACAGATGGATGGATGAACGGATGGATGGATGAACAGATGGATGGATGAACAGATGGATGAACAGATGGATGGATGAACAGATGGATGGATGAACAGATGGATGGATGAACGGATGGATGGATGAACAGATGGATGGATGAACAGATGGATGAACAGATGGATGGAGTCTAACAGTGTAGGTAACCATACAAATATTTCTGATAACTTTATGTATTTATAACTTAATATCCATCATTACTTTATTCATTTACTGTAGATCTGTAGAAAGACCCAGATAGAAACACACGGTTTGAATCATCTGAATAGTTTTCTTCCATCTATTAACTGTTGTTAAATAGGAAGACAGGAAGACTGTTACACATAAAACCAGGAAATATGAAAATAGTTCAATGATTATTAAAAACAATCCTCAAAGACTAAATCTGTGCTTTAAAATGTAAATGTTCTCCTTTTTTCTGGAGGTCCCATGTTGTTGTCAGACAAAAGTTTGATAAATAAAAACAAATGTCTGACATCTTTTTATTACTGTAAACATTTATTATTAAAACATAGTTATTGAAAACAAACCCAGATAATGGTGATGATCTCGTTTCTCTCCCAGTTCACTGACCAGGAGAAGAAACTGATGGAGGCCTCCTCAGAGTTCCACCACAAGGTAACAAACCTGCAGTACCGCTCTAGCACTCCAGAGGGCGTGCAGCTTCGCCCTGCCGGCACGTGATTGGTTGTTGGGTGATTACATCATCTCACGTCTGCAGAAAGCCGACCTGGAAAACGACAACATGGAGATCAACAAGAAGATCGACCTGCAGGTGGCGTCGCTGAGAACCGTGCTGGAGTCCCTGAAGCTCGAGACGGTCCGCTACATGGCAGGTGGGCCCGGCTCTGGTTCTGGTTCTGAACGGGGCTTCGTCATGGTAACGTTCTGCATTTCCTTCGCAGTGACCATCTTCGCCTGC
The DNA here is from genome assembly GCA_028564705.1 of Apricaphanius iberus. Taxonomy (NCBI): domain Eukaryota; kingdom Metazoa; phylum Chordata; class Actinopteri; order Cyprinodontiformes; family Aphaniidae; genus Apricaphanius; species Apricaphanius iberus. Next base: position 40,190 of record JAPXFQ010002595.1, read on the forward strand.
CTCAGCATCGCTCTGGGAGTCTACCGGTTCTGGAGATGAAGCCGGTTCTGACCCACTTATTCACATCGTTTCATGCTGATGGTTCTGGAACGTCGACATAAAAATCAGATTTGATCCGTTTCCTGTGCTGCTGTTTGCTTTCTGATGAATAAAGGTCCAGACGGGTCCAGACGGGCCGGGTTCTGGCCTCATTGATCAAATGTTGCTAGAAACTGTCCTGTGTTCTGTCCTACTAAAAATCTGGAAAGTTCGTAGGAACGGTCAGAAGTCGGAGTTACGAAATGTGCGTTTAGCAATAGCAATTTTATTTATAAAGCACATTTTAAAACGGCATGGGCCGACCAAAGTACGGTACAAAACGTAGACATAACAATAAACAGGAATACATGCTAGAATGCAATAAATAATGCGCTCACAACGCCCCAAACGTCAGCGTCATTTACGGTAAGATCACACGTAAAGTCTACGGTCGAGTCTCTGCGGCGCGTTGTGTACGTTGGCTCCGTCAACTTTTCAATCGTTGGTTTCGAACCAGCAACGTAGCAAACGCAACCAACGAAGAAGTTCAGCTAGCTGAACTTCTGACGGACTTGACGCAGTGCTTCAACCAATCAGAGCGTCTCACAGTAGTGATGTCACTACACGCGTATCTTGAATGAAGCGCGGGTCCAGTAAAAACATTTTCAACAAACGCAGATTTCAAAAACCAGAAATAACACTTACCGAAGTCAGATGGACAGGCGCTCCTAAAGAGGAACAGAGAACCTGTAGTTGGTGTCCTGGTGGGAGATTTAAGCTCCAATGCGGCCGAGGAGTTCGTAAAATTAGGCGCGGGACAGACGGAAGTAGCGCTGAAAGCGAACCTCATCCATAAGCAGCTCCTGGAGCAAATGGTTAAACTCCCCAAACTCAGAACACATCTGAATAGTGGGCACTGATGCAGCCGATGTCGACGTTGTCTAATAAAGCCAAGCCACTTTCTCGTTACGATCCACCATACCATACCACTTTATTTATAAAGCACGTTTATACACAGCCGAGGCCGACCAAAGTGCTGTACATCAAAACAACAGTAGAAAACACAACCAAGCAATAAAATAGAGAAACACATAAAGATAAGGCAAAACTATGCCACATTAAAAGCCAGAGAATAAAAATGAGCCTTCAGGCGGGATTTAAAAACAGAAAGTGAGGGGGCCAACCTCACTGCCATGGGGAGTTGGTTCCAGAGGCGAGGTGCACAGATCGAGAATGCACGTTCCCCTCGCATCCTCGTTCGAACCCGTGGGACCTGCAGGAGGCGGTGCTCTGCTGACCGAAGTGACCGGCCTGGTAGATATGGCTGAACCAGCTGAGACAAATACGGGGGCGCGTACAAGTAAAGTGACTTAAAAACAAAAAGTAAAATTTTAAAACGAATACGGAAACGTACCGGGAGCCAGTGGAGCCGGGCCAAAACGGGGGTGACATGCTCCCTTCGTCTAGTGCCAGTCAAAAGGCGAGCAGCCGCGTTTTGCACTAGCTGTAAGCGTGCGGTTGCAGCCGTAGTCGACCCATAAAAAAGAGACTTTGCGTAATCCAGGCGTGAAATCACAAATGCATGAATTGCAGTATGCAAATCACGGTTAGTCAGGATGGGCTTCAATTTTGACAGCCGGCGGAGCTGAAAGAAGCAGGATCTCACCACCTGGCTAATGTGAGAGTCCATCCTTAATCCACGGTCCAGAATCACACCAAGGTTTGTGATAGTGGGTTTCACTAAGCTCGAGAAGCAGGGCGGCAGGACAGGGCTCAATGCAGCGGGCGAGGGGGGAACAAATAAAAGAGCCTCTAACTTAGACAGATTCAAATGTAAGAAATTGTTAGAGAGCCAGTCCTTGGCTTCATTCAGGCAATCCATGGCTGATTGCAGCGACTCTTGGGGTTTAAAAGAAACATAAAATCGGCAGTCGTCGACATACAAATGATAAAAAAGGCCATATCGCCTAAAAAAAGCTGCCAAAGGAAGGATGTAAAGATTAAAAAGCAAAGGTCCTAAAATAGAGCCCTGGGGGACCCCAGAGGGCAGAGGGGAGGCCTCAGATGCACAGTCCCCCAACCTTACACAAAAACTTCTATCACTAAGATAGGATCTTAACCAGTCAAGGGCAGTTCCCTGAATACCCACAACCTGGTTCAATCGGGACAAAAGTATGAAATGGTCCACGGTGTCAAAGGCTGCTGTAAGGTCCAGCAGAACCATCAGGACATATGACCCGCGATCCGTAGACCGCAGAACATCATTAAAAACTCTGAGGAGGGCGGACTCAGTGCTGTGACCAGCCCGGAACCCAGATTGCAAAGGATCCAAGATATTAAAGGTCTGTAGGTAGTCTGACAGCTGGGTAAAAACGGCTTTCTCAAGAAGCTTGGATAAAAACGGGAGTTTGGAAATAGGGCGGAAGTTTTCCAGGGTGGTAGGGTCCAAGCTGGCTTTCTTTAGGATCGGCTGGACCACTGCTTGTTTAAAAGCCTGAGGAACAGCTCCAGAAGTCAAGCTTGCATTAATAATGTTTTGGACGGGATAACCAACCACTGGGAACACATCTTTCAAGAAACGTGGGGGCATCACATCATTCGGGGATCCAGAGGGGTTCATCCCTGCCACTAAGTCAGTGAGCACTGGGAGATAGAGAGGCTCAAAATGATCAAAAGAAAACTGAGGAGAAACACAACCAAGAGAACCATCCAGTGAGGGTGTGATCGAGGCTCTGATACGATCAATTTTTGAACAGAAGAAATTCAGAAACTTTGAGCAGAGGTCATCAGATATATTAGCCAGAGCAGGTTCACTGGAGAGAAAAGAGTTCAAAACAGAAAATAATACTCGCTGGTTGCCAGGATGACTGTGGATAATGTCAGAGAAATAATTCTTTCGAGCTGTTTTCACCACCTGCTGAAAATGTCTCCAGGACTCTTTTAATAGGGTTAAAGAGGTAGGGTCCCTGTCCTTCCTCCATCTCCGCTCAAATAGTTATGAAGCCCCGCCCACACACTCTTTTTTTTTGCTCAGAAGCAAACGTTGGAACCCTTAAAGTACATACGTCTAACTTCATCCGATTGGTACGTTGGTTGACGCAGACAAACTGTACGGTGTGAACGCCGCATAATGAGAGTAAAAGCCATAAAATCTGTAACATAGAGAGTTAGACACAATTAAAAGCCGGAGAATAAAAATGAGATTGAAAATTGGAAGTGATGGGGAGAGCCTGGTTCCAAAGCTTTGGGGCGCCGACCGACAGAGCCCGCTCACTACGAGTTTTACAACGGGCCGAAGGTTGATGAGAAGATCTAAGGGATCGGGGACATGATAACTAAGTAATTGAGTAGTTGTAAATGAGTAAGTGAGTAATTGAGTAAAGTAAAAGGGAGCCAGTGCATGGAGGGATTTGTACACAAGCAGAAGAATTTTGGATTTTTTCCGCTAACGAACCGGAAGCCAGTGCAGCTGGGCCAAAACAGTGTTACATCCCCCCCGGAAAACCGAGCCGCAGCATTTTGCACCATGCAAAACTGAGTTAGCGTAATCTAAGCGGGAAGTAACAAAGGCATGGACTACAGTCTGAAGGTCTCTTTGCCTCCAGACGTTTTTAAGCTTTCTGAGCCGGCGCAGCTGAAAACAGATATGTGTGTCCAAACGAAGCTTGGGATCCACGATATCCCCAAGATTGGTTATAGTTGATTTCAGCACAGCAGAAATACAGGAAGAAAGAGCCGGAACAGTGGCAGAAAGTGAATTTGTGGTAAACACAATCGCCTCAGTCTTTGAATCATTAAGATGAAGAAACTGGGAAGAGAGCCAGCATCGTATATCACTCGGGCAGTCCTAGAGAACGCAGATGCTCAGGGGATTTCACAGAGATATAGAGCATAAAAATGGTAATTTACCCGATGCTTTCTAAAAATCACAGCAAGAGGCAAGATGTATGAATTAAAAAGGAGGGGACCAAGAATAGATCCCTGGGGAACACCACAAAGAAGTGGAGCCACCCAACCTAACACTGAAAATAAAGAATAGTGCCTCGAAAATTAGACCTTTTGTGACGCATGTTCCTCCATAAACATCTGCTGGTGTCTCTCCATGGTCTGTAGATCATTTTGGGTTACTTAGTCTCCCCTCTGATTGGCCCACATCACTACTTCTCATGGTCCCCTTCTATGCCCTGCTGTCATGGTGGGAAACCTGGAAGTTCTGTTAATTAGAACCTGGTTCTGGAGGTTCCTCTCTTCCAATCAGAACGTTTAGTTTGGACTTTTATTTCAAAACATTTTTTTACATTGTTATTGCACACATTCCCCGAAACCAGTCATTTCTTTGGCGGTGTCCTCCGCAGCGGCTGGTTGGTCCAGGAGGACGTCTGCTGACGGCCTCTGGGGAGACGCGGATCCTCGGCATGCCGGGCTGGGAAACCCTGTTGATGCTGGGGGGAAGGAGGAGGCTGATGGAGGCTCCAGCAGCTGTTGAGCGTCTCGGCTGCTGACGCTGACCACGGAGGTCCCTCCATCGCACCAGGTGGAGGACGGAGTCCGGGACATCAGCAGTCCTCTGTGTCCTCTTTTGAGGACGGCCTGGAACCAGGGACCGAACAGGGCATCAGGGCTGATGGGACCTTCCAGCCGCTCCCTCTGAGAAAACCTCCGGCATCGGGGGCGAGAGGCGGAGCCAGGTTGTCCTCTGGATCATCGTCTGCCAGGCAGCGATGCGGGAGGAACAAACCGCTGAAATGGCGCACGTATTTAAAATGGCGTCAGCAGCTTTACAGAGGAAACCTTTCAGCTCCTCTGGCAGCTCCGCTTCCTCCACCTTCTTGGAGATGGCGAAAGCCAGCAAGGGGGGGGGTTGTTGGTTGCAGCAGCCGACTGAACAGCGCATTGATGAGCGCGATCAGTGAGCCTCGCAGTCAGCTGATCATGTTTGGAGGGATGAACAAGTCGCTGTCTAACGACCTTGGTCATTTTAGCTCCAAAAGCTGAAGCGAGGCTGGGCTCCAGTGGGGGGAGAGGCGGAAAACTCCGCTCTGTGAACCCCTCCACCCTGGTGATGGGCGCGTAGGTGGAAACTGGCGCCCTAATTTTCGCTGGCTCCGCTGCCGCCTCCGAGAGGAACGTCATCACCGCCGGGAACTGAGGCCAGATGGGATCTGGACGTGAGCGGAGCCAAACCTTCCCGCCAGATCATCCGATCGAAGCGGGAAACACTGAGGGACGGAAAGTCCCTTTTCACCCCCTGGATGATGCGAGGCAGATCCAGGAGCAGCGCGCCAACAGCTGGGAGCGTTGTAGCCGACACGAGAAGGCCAGAGGTGGAGGAGCGTCCGCTCAGCCGCCTCACTTCTGTCGCCAGGCTGCCCAGCTGGGACGGCAGCGGTGGGGCTGCCACTGCTGCCGTTTCCTTCGCGGCGGGTGGAATCGTCCGATTCCCGCCCACCGTCGAAGAACTCGATGGCTTCTTCCAGCGAGTACCGGGAACGCCTCCTAAGCATCAGCCTTGAAGAAGGCTTCCCTCCGCTGCTTTTCCTCTGACGGGAAAGGCTGACGGGAGCGGCAGGAGGCGTGAGGGCGAGGTCCGCATGGCGGCGACCGAGGCATCCCTCACAGATGGCGTGCTGATCGCAGGACGGACACAGACGGATGGTCTCGCTGGACATCTTTCCTTCTACTGCTTTCAGCTGGCTGAAGAAAACCGGGGAGCCGATTGCTTCGTCTCGCCGTAATTTATAGCGGAGCAGGGTGGGGCCCACACAGCAGGTGGGCGTGGACTAAAATGCATCAGCGCTGCGCGCGCAAGAGGAATACGCAGTAGCCTTAAAGGGCCTTTACGAAATCGAACCCATCATTAAATTATGTATTCCTTGGTCAATTTCAAAGATTTCCTGAGAGTTTGTTGCTAATCCGTGCATAACTTTTAGGTTATTTTGTTCTAACACAGAGGCGAACATGAGCTACTTGGTGGAGGCGATAAACTGCTGAGAGAAATACTCTAGCATTGCTGCAGTTCCTTCGTTCTACCACTAGATGCGGTGCCTACAAACAATCAGAACCGTACTTGTATTTAGGAACATTTCTACGCACAAGTACAAATTGATAAATACCACACAATGCGTAGGTTCCTAGGATCTGTGCGTGAGTACGGTTAATAAATGAGGGCCCCGGTTTATTAGTTTGGGAAAAAACTTCCCCCTGTATATAAAAAGCAAACAAAAGTTGCTTATGAAAGTTGGACATTTTTTGTAACACCAAAATGTAAAACAAACTCAATTCCTGCCACTTTCTTAAAGATAGAATTGGTATCAAATACTGTATTTTATTTTTGTTTTTTTTTCTATGAAGCAATTAATCCAATGAATCTTAAAAATAACATGTGACGTATTAAAATCTAACATGTTGAAGCCTCTTTGACAGATTTATTATCTGTTACTTTTCCTGGATATATTAATAGACACACAGCTTCTGTTTTTGACAGAATTTTGCTTTTCTCTCAAAAATCAAATCTGTTTAATTTCTGGAATTAAATGCTGGAAATATGATGTTACTCTGATCACAACATAAATTGGTAATTTATTGATTCTTTGACGAATGTCCTAACAGGACTTTTTTTTATTCGTTAGCCCAGATATTGTAGAAAAACGTTTTATAAAGTCTAAAACTTTGCAGCATCCAGAACCATCAGCTGCGACATCTGAGGTGATCCGGTTCCGTCCCTGGTTGAATCCGACCGGACCAGAACCACAGAAGTCTGCTGGTTTTCGTCGCTTTTATGGACGTGGAAATGATTTAGTCAGATGTGTTCAACAGAACCAGAACCCTCAGAGTCCAGAAGGTTCTGCCCGATGAATCAGAACATATTTGACTCATTAAAACAGAAAAAAATTGAACAAAGTAAAAAGTTTAATCTGTTATTAAATATGGAAAGGTTTGGACCCAAACCAGTTTTAGGTCCTGGTTCTGAGGACGGGGAAGCAGGTCCAGATCTGGTTCTGATGGAAGCAACAGAAACGTATTTATTGGATTCATATTTACTGTTTTAATCAGGTTTTCTTGTTGATCCAGACGATAGAATAAGAATAAAAACAGGAGAGCAGAAGATTTAATGGACTGAATCTTTATTGAATGATAGAAAATAAACGACATCAGAACCGAATCGGATCAGAACCAGAATTCACACATGTTTCAGACTCAGCGTTTATTGAAGAGAAATCAAAGAACCCGGGGGGGCGCCGCGTCCGGTCGGCCAATCAGATGATGCTTACCTTCAACACCTGTGATGACTCATCAACAGAGCAGCCAATCAGTGAGCAGCGACTACACACCACAGGTACCAAAAATACTTTAATGTATAAATTAAATCATTTACAGCCGGCAGCGAACAGAACCGCGGCGCACAAACGGCCGCAACAATCCAAATACCAAAATGTATTCAAGTGGTAAAAAACCTTCGACCCGGTGGGGCGAAGACGAGCGGCGCCAGCGCGTCACGCCCGCTCCTCGGGCCGAGCCGAGTCCTCCAGAACCGGCGGCTCCGGTTCCTCCTGCTGAGGAACGGCGCTCCGATCGCTCGCCGCCTCCTGCTTCACCTGGCAGGGCGTCGGCTCCTCCTCCTCCGTCTTCACCAAGGCGCCCAGCGGGTGCTCAGTCAGCAGCCGGCTGGGAGAGGGCGTGGCCTCCAGGTACGACGACGTCTGATTGGGCGAGAGAGAGGGGGACATGAGGAGGAGGGGCGGGGCCAAGAGGCTGCAGCAGCGTCAGAGATGGAGACTTACGTTCTTATAGTCCTCGAAGCAGGCCGGGTGGAAGTTCTGTAGGGACGAAACAGACGGGTTCACACGGTTCTGACCCGGTCCAACACTACATTTACTAGAACAGGGACAGGAAGTGGGCGGAGCCTCACCTTGTCGTCGACTCTGACGGCGTTCTTCAGGAACCAGTCCTCCTCTTCCTCCACCCAGTACGTCTCAAACGGCTCCTGGCAGATTTCACACAACTGTGGAGAACAACAGACCCGTCAGAACCGGTTCTGGACACCCAGCCTGACCTTTGACCCCGTCCAGGTCCTCAAGAAGCAGCCAATCAGAAGCTGAGGACTGACTGGGGGACCGTTTCCATGGAAACTGGACTGAGAAAGGATCTAAAAACTGATTTGTAGGAGGAAACATGGCGGAAAAACATGCGTAACTTTAAGCTCCATGAGGACCTTATAGAGAAATAACTGAATATGATAGCGACACCTAGTGTGTCTAAGCTGTAGTTACAACAGTAGTAACGTGATTCCAGCGACCAGCCTGAGGAATGTTTCCTCCAGGAGTTTATTTCAACATTCCTGCTTTTCCCACCTTTCTTTTTAGCACATTCCCAAATTCAAATTTTGGCTCAGGTCTGGAAAGAAAACGCTCTGAAATACATCCAGAACTGTGAAAGTTTGTCTAAGTAGGGCTCGGTATCTATTCAAATTTCATGAGTCTGTTATCACAATTCGATCCGATTTGATCCAGTTTGATATCGATATTGGTCAATGCTATAATTGTTTTCAGCCATTATCTTAATTATATGCCTGTAATTCATCACTGGGTGAGTAACAGTTCATCGGGGGGAAACTGTATGTAAGACTTAAAATGGCCGTCTGGACTTTTCCTTCCTAATTTAGTCGTATAAAGGGAAAACTATTGCACAAAATAAAATTGAGGTTTGAAATTGTGAATCCATTCGATTTCTCAAAGGATTGATTCAGAATGGATTTTATAATTTTTTTCGACAGAGCTCTATCTCCGAGTGCTGTTTTTGATGAGCGATATGCTTCTTAATACACTGGAAACGACCAAATTTTACGGTCGTCTAATTTTTTAGAATGCATGCTTTAAATTTGTTTTTTTATCATGGTGGTGATTCAAAACATACTGTGCATCTAAAGCCTGAATTATTACCTTAGACAGCAATACACCCAAAATAAAAAGTAGATTTTGTAGATATTAACAGTTATTGTCAAAGGTAACAGAAATGATGCCATTTCCCTATTAATAATGGATGTTTCACGATTCTCCAAATCCTAGATTCGATTTTCTATTTTTCCCATTCTTACAGCTCAGAGCCCTACGCCATTTTTAGACCAGTCTAATCTATGATCTTTGATTTTATTCATTAAATTTTGTGCAGTAAATCTCAATTAAAAAGACATATTAGTGATGAAGTTTCCATTATTCTTGTGTAACGTTATATGTTAGACATCAATGGTCAAACTGAAATAATGCATTTAAAATATTATTGTATTAATTTAAATAGTTAGACTTGAAAGTGTAAAAATCTTGTAATAATATTAATAACAGAAATATTAGTAAAAGAGGGTGGCTGCCATCTAGTGACTCCTTTTAGTTACTGCAGCGCAACAACTCATCTGCTTTCTTCATCTATCCTAGCCGTGGTTTAACTGTAGCTTAGCTAATAGCTACTAGCTAACATCAGCTAATGGATGCTCTGTAGGGGTTTGGTGTGTGCATGGGGGATGTTATTATTGTGATATAACTGTTAATGTTACCAGGTGTTATGAGAACTGGTGAGTTACTTGTTAGGGAAAATGCGATGTTTGGTTCCTTTTGATGGGGAAAGATCGTGACACCCCTAGTGTTTGGACACGTTTCTACAGCAGTGTTACTCGTGTGCTCAAACATCTCCTACAACATTACGGATACGCTGTTTTACACTCACGAGCTAAGCTGAAAAAAAAACAACGTACGTAACCTAGAATGGTTAGGCTCTGCATTTAATTAGCGTCAGTCATTGCGCACTGTGATTAGTTTACTTACAGGAAGTAACTTGTTCATCCATCAGCTGCTAATGATATAAATATGTTCCGATTTATAGAAGTTAGAAACCAGAAATTAATTAAAGGAGCTTAAAGTGATTGTGGGTCGGGCCGCTAGCAATTTAGTAGTCAGCAGAGGGTTAAGTGAAAGCTAACGTTAACATAGTTAGCTAGTGAGTTAGCTTACCGATCCAGGAGGAAAGTCCCCGTTTCTACGTGTGTTTGATGGCGTAGAAATGTTTTATGTGGGTCCATCTAGTGTAGGCTTCACTTAAAACTACTTTAGTTTCTGTTATCTAGCTAGTTAAGTTAGCTAGTGAGTTAGCTTACCGATCCAGGAGGAAAGTCGCCGTTTCTGCGTGTGTTTGATGGCGTAGAAATGTTTTATGTGGGTCCATCTAAATAGGCTTCACCTAAAACTACTTTGGTTTCTGTTCTTCTGCCATAACTCCTCTCCTGAAACGAATAACAAAATCTCTGGGACTCTGAAGCAGCTGCTGGACTTGCTGACTCCACCATTCTTCCCAGTACCAGCCCAGCTGTGCCGACCATATAGTTTGATCATAGAGACCGCATCTGTCAACCTGCAATGGAGCCCACTACTGGCTGGTAGATGGAAGCATAGCCTCATTGTCGTGCCCGATTGAAATGTAAATACTTTTTTTTAAAATTAAAATACAATTTTTTTTTTGCACTGCTCTAAAAGGCCTGTGGATATATATATTTTTTAATGTAGCTTTTTATGAAAATGCTCCATATTGAACCTTTAAGCCACATTTTCACACTTGTAGAGCATCTGGATGTGACAGCAGAGTAGATTCTTTAAAGCGGTCCTAATAGAACTATGAGTTGAACTGGACCCAGTGTTGGAACCGCTCATCCCGTCCCACACTCTTCTTTTCGTCAGGCTGCTCTTACGTTTATTGACCCCAAATTTCTATTTTGCACGGACGATCGTTTGCGTTGGTCATTTATGGCAGGAAATGGGTGTGATCCAGAAACAGCCGAGCACATTTCTGATTGGATGCAGCTTTGCTCCTCCATGTTGGATGGATCAGAAACTTATCAGGGTTCAGTAAAAATAACCTCTACTCAGTTTGAAATTTGAAAGGCCAGAACCGTCTGTTGGTCATTGGAGCAGTGCTGCCCCCTGGTGGAGCTCACCTCTCCTACTTGATCCTTGGTGGCCCTGACGCTCTGGAACTCCTTCTCTTTAGCCGCCGCCTGGTTCTTCTGGACCTCCTCCTCGTTCTCCTTCTCAAAGAACTGACTCTTGGCTCGCTCCTCCAGGTCGGCGATCTCCTCAAACTCGATCCAGTCCTGGATGACGCAGATCGGGTCAGAACCACGAACATCCTCCGTCTCTCTGTGTGTGTGTGTGTGAGGCTCACCGTCAGGCCGTAGTACCAGCGCCGGTGCGTCACCTTCTTGCTGGCCACCTTGCCGGCGTGATTCTGCCTGAAGTGCCAGTCCAGGTGGTCGGCGTACATGTCTGTCTGCGCGGCGGTGAAGCGCATGCTGCACAGGCAGCACTGGTTCCCTGAGTAGAGCTTCGTCACCACGCCCTCATAGCGCCTGGAGGAGGGGGGGCAGGGTCAGAGGTCAGGCCCATTTATAAAAACACTACAAGGTACTAGATGATGATTAGGGCGTTTAACTGCAACGAGCGCCCACTGCTCTATGCGCCGTGTCGTGGATACCTCCATATTAAAACAACGCTACGCAGTGCGCCGCCCCAAGGGGGCAGAAAACAGTTTTGGTCTCTCTGCATTGTTAGCGTTTATGTAACCTGATGAGCCAGTAGCCCCGCCCACAAACCGTCTGAAACAGGGAGGGCCATCTGGTAGAATACTTTGAGCTGATATTGGATTCTACGTGAGCGTCAACCGGCACGGCCACGTGGCAAATATATCTTAAACTTATTATAAATTGCCCTCTAAGATAATCGTTTTCTTTTGATTAAGCAACAAAAAAAAGTTTAGACATGTATGTTGATACAAACATTAGAATACAAATAATTTGCTCCCTCAACTCTTGTTCCTCTGATGTGAAAATGTACATTTTTGTTAGACTTTGACTTTTAAATAGAAGCCGTTACACTTTTTACGTTTTTGTGGGACTATCGATGCTTCCTAAACATAATGAATAAAGCGATATTACAGAAAACTTTGACGGGACTCTGGTATCGTATGGCTTTGATCCAACCAGCAGTGGCTGCTGCGTTCAGGGCCCGTGGGAAACACCGGCGTACTCACTGCTTCATGATGTCGATGCTGAAGCTGGTGAGGTCTGGAAGCTCCTCCTCCTCCTCAGGCTCCTCCTCTTCCTCCTCCTCCGCCGGCGGCGGCGCCGGAGCGGCCGGCGTGGTGGACGGCTCTGAAAGCGAACGCAGACGTTAAGAAGGTCCGTCAGGCTCCGCCCCAGAGCGCCGGCCTGTGATTGGCTGACTCACCGGTGGGCGTGGCCTCGGCCTCGGCCTGCGACGGCGGCTTGATGATGCCGGTGGAGAGGAGTTTGGACAGCAGGTCGTTGACGTCCACCTGGCCGAAGTGGTTCTCTGGGGGCGGAGCCTGTGGAGCTGTAGACACACCTCTGTCAGAGCCCTGATCGGTGACATCACTTCCTGTTCCCCAGCGTTGCCTGGGATACGTACCCTGCTGCACAAACGGTCCTGGGTTCTGGTTGAGGAAGGGCTGGTTCTGGTTCCCCATCATGTTGACCTGCAGCGATCAGAACAGCGTCAGAACCAGAACAGAACCAGAACCAGACGGTCAGAGGAGAACAGAGACTCACCGGCTGCTGCTGCAGACTGTAGAAGGGCCCGGGGCCCGGCTGGGGGCCCGGCTGGTTGAACGGCGCCGGCTGCATGGGGAAGGGCCCGGCCGGCACCATGTTTGGACCGGGGGGGAACTGCTGAGGGTTCATGGGTTCTGGGAAGCGCTGGGGGGCCAGGGTAAAGTTCTGCTGGGGGACCCCGGGGCCGTCGTAGACGGGCGGGGCCATGGGCTGCATGGGGAGCTGGATGTTGTGCTGGGGGGGGAACCTGGGGGGCCCCTGCTGGGCGGGGCCGTACTCAAAGCGCGGGGGCCCCGCCTGGTGGGGCAGGTCGAAGCGGGGGCCCGGCCCGGGGCCCTCGAACCTCATAGGAGCCATGGGGTTACTGGGGCCCTCGAATCGAAGGGGCCGCTGCTGCTGGAAGCCCATTGGACCAGGACCCATGTTGGTAAAGGGCCCCGGCCCCTCAAAACGCTGCATGGGCCCCTCGAGGGGACCGGGGCCCCCCATCTGTCCCTCAAACCTGACCGGCTGCTGCTGCTGGCCTACAGGGCCCCCAAACCTGCCGGGACCCTGCAGGGGCCCCTCAAACGCTCCGTCCCCGCCTCCTCTCATGGCCATGTGGGGCCCCTCGCAGGGCCCAGGGCCCTCAGTCCGCTCCGGCATGTTGTGGTGAGCGGGCCCCCCACCCTCGAACCTGCCGGGCCCCTGGCGGTGGTGGGGGCCGTCGAACTGAGGCTCCTCGAAGCGTCCGGGGCCCCCGCCTTCGTACCAGCCGGGGCGGTGGGGTCTGGAGGGGCCCATGGGCCCGGGGCCGCTGTAGCGGTTGGGGCCGCGGCCTCCTTCATGGGGAGGGGTGTGGCCGGGAGAATCCACGTGTGGCCGGACAACAGACAGCGGGGCGAGGGGCCCCTTCAGGCCGGGTTTGGGTAGGGGGGCCTCCAGGGGCCCCTCGTCAGAGTGTTCGCTGTTGGGGCTCTCGAAGCGGGGGATCGGACTCATGTCCGCCGGGTCCGTCTGATGCAGCGGCGACAGGCGTTCCCGCTCGAAGCGAAGAGGCAGAGCCTCTGGGCCGGGGGGCCCCGGGGACGTCCTGGGGGGCCCGTCCTGCCTGCGCGCGTCAGGGGGGCCGTACCTCCGCGGAGCGTCGTAGCCGCTCTTGTGCTCTTCGTCGTAGCACCGGCGCTCCGTCAGCGGCGAGGTCCACTCCCGCTCACCTGGGCGACAGAACCAGAGGCTGACACAAAACGACTCCAACTCCCACAATCCCCTGGGCCTGAGCGCCGCTCCAATCAATCCGAGTTGATTTATAAAGCGCTTTACAGACAGAAACGATCAGACTGCCCAGGTTATGTATGAGCAGAAACACAAAGTGGGGCCCACGGGCCAAAGGGATGTAAGAAAATATCCATATGCTAATATATCACAATATTTATCGATATTCAGAAGCAAAGTAGCAGCTTTTCATCAGTCGTTTTGGCAGTAAAATATAAAGTAGGACTGATAGTTTGTGGCTGTTTTCATTGGATCAACTAGAACTGGGAGAGTTTTAGATGCTGCCGCAGGTTTTCTACATTTAGAAACAGTTTTAATACTCTATATATAATCACAGATACTCATAGTATCGTGATATATCACAATATATTACAGCTGAAACAACTAATCGATTTTTAAAATGGTTGAAAATTAATTAAGTCATCGATTAACATTCCGACGTCCCGTAGGCGTATCTGCCATTTATTATATTCTTGATTTATACGTTTTATATCATCGGAAAGCTAATAGTGTTTTGTTTAACCATATATGCCAATAAAGGAAACAATCATAAGTTTGAACACAGACGTTATCTTTGTCACCCCCCCCTTCCTTCCCGTCTCTCATAAATCTGATGAAATGTTTCAGTTCATTTAATTGAAAGCAGAAAATCCTAATTTACTCCAACGCCCCACAGACCATGAAAACGGTGCGTTTAGTGACGGTGGGTTAATTCATTCTGGAGGCCCCAAAAAACAGCTTTCTGTAGATCAGTAGCTGCGTTAGCATCGCTTTCCCCTTCTGTCACGTGACTCTGCGTGGTCACGTGACAGAAGGCAACGCTGATGTCTTAAAGGGACAGTAGCACCTCTAAACTAAAACATTTTTTTTTTTTTTTTTATATACTGAATATACCGGCACGGGCAAAATGACGTCGGTAACAATTATCGGTATATTTAACCACGACAGGAAACATGCTGGGGTATTATTATATGTATATATATATACATTTAATAAATCAAAGTACTTAACTATTGGTACTAAATTAGTGTGATAGATTATAGTTTTGGGCTCCCTGCTGTGGGGCAGAACACCTGGCCAGGTAAGGACTTACTGGACTCTCCGGGGGCGGCTCTCCTCATGAAGCGGAGCCCCTTCAGCTTAGGGAACTCCTTCCCGTGGTTGTACTCCTCCACCATGGGGGCCAGCGGGGGACGGGGCTCATCTCGCTCCTTGCTCCTACGTTCACCTGTGGGTCAGGAGAACACAGGTGAGGGAGAAGTTTTTGGGGTGGGGGGGGGTGGCGCATTTGAGGGGACGGCGGCGTCCAATCAGCTCACCCGCTCTGCCGTACGCCCGGCCGCCGCTCCGTCCGCCTCCCGGCTTCGTCTCGCTGCCGTCCTCCGGGGCCTCGTGGCCTTCGTCGCCCGCCCCGCGGCGGTTCACCTGCGTCTTCCTCAGCTTGGACTTGTGCTCGTAGTAGGACAGCTCGGCGGCGTCCATGGCGCCGTGGGGGCGGGGCTCCTCCCAGTTCTCCGAGCGCTGCTTCTCCTCCTGGTACTGGAAGAAGTGTTTGATCTGGTGGGCCATGTTCAGGAAGTCCTCCTGGGAGATCTCGCCGCTCTCCAGACGCTTGCTGGCCTGCGGAGACAAACGACGCCGTTGTCATGGCAACGACGGACAGACGGGCGAGGAACCCGGTCTGGTCCTGAACCCACCCTCCTCAGCAGGTCCTTCTTGGAGGCAGAGTTGAGGACGTCGGGGATCTGCAGGTTGGCGTCCACGCTGAGCCGGATCTTCTGGTTCCGGGTCGGCGTGCCGTGGGTCTTATGTCGGCCCGGACCGGGCTTGGTGTGGGGGTCGTCAGGCAGCTTAATGCTGGGGAACAGAGCGGAACCACTGAGCAGAACCAAACGGGCCCAAACCCAAAGAACCGGCTGATAAATCTGCTGATCAGACACATTCTGGACACTGTGGCAGCCAACGATTCCGCTCCAAACAGCTCCCCCTGCTGTCTGAACCGGGGAGGAGCTGGTAGTAATTATTGGTGCATTCATTGTGTGGATTACAGACATAAATCGTGTGTGATGGGTGTAAAAGAGCATCTGTTTTACACCCGGTACATTTCCTATTTACTGAAGTTATTCAGGATTTGTTTCTGTTTCTTACAAACTAAAAAAGTTAAATCAGTTCATTAAGGTACAACAAACATTTTGTGATAATGATCCAGCAATATGACCATCTCCTTTATCGATCTGCTCTTTCTGCCGAAAT
This sequence comes from Apricaphanius iberus, assembly GCA_028564705.1. Classification (NCBI taxonomy): domain Eukaryota; kingdom Metazoa; phylum Chordata; class Actinopteri; order Cyprinodontiformes; family Aphaniidae; genus Apricaphanius; species Apricaphanius iberus. Next base: position 56,325 of record JAPXFQ010002595.1, read on the forward strand.
ATATTGTGTTCTGCTGTAATTTAGTTGTTTTAACTTTTATTCCAATCATTTCTACATGTTTATGGTTTGTATTTTTGTTTCATCGCCGGTTCTGCTGATTTATTTTTTATTCTTTCTACTAACAGTTTGTCCTTTTTAAAGCTAAATATGAAGGAAAAGTCTAATCATGTGTCAGAATATAACGGCTCATTAAATCATTTTTCAGTGGTACTGACCCGTATCTATAAGGAACTGGATCAGATTCTGGTTCTGAGAATTGGACTCACTGTTTGTTCTCCTCCCAGCCGCTCCTCCAGCGGTGCAGGTCCTTCGGCTCCTTGCCGCCCTCGTGGCCCCGTGGGGAGTGGGGGTCCCTGGACTCGGAGCGCCGCTCCTCCTGGGGCCTCTTGGGCCTCCGACCGTCCGCCTGGACCTTCTTGGGGCCAAGCCGCTCCGGCTTGCCGTGGGGGGCCTCGTCCCCGCGGGGCCTGCGGGGTTTACCGGGCCTGTGGGGCGGAGACAGGGAGCCGCTGCGGGCGTGGCTTTTAGGGGAGCGGCGGTCCTTCCTCTTTGGGGAGGTGGTGGGGGAGCGGGAGCGGGTGCGTTTCCTGCGGTTGGGGTCAGCGCCGGCCTTATCGGGGGCCTCCAGGTAGTCGTGTTTGGCCGTCAGCCCGTTGAGCGGCTTCGTCTTGGCGGAGCGCGGAGGCTCGACTCGCCGTGGCGCTTCCTCTCGCTCCTTCTTCTCCACACATCGTTTCTTCTCCTTTAGCTCCTCCTCCTTGACCTCTTTGACCTCCGCCGTCTTCTCCACCAGACGCTTCTTCAGCCTGGGGTCCTTCTTGGGGACCTCGTTGGGCTTTGGCGTCTCCACCTCTGCCTGTTTGCTTTTACCCAGCAGCCCCTTGGCCAGCGGAGATGGAGACTTTGACTTCAGCTTCTCCTCTGCCGCCTCCTTCCTGGGGGTTCTGGGTCGATCCGGCCGGGGGGGTCTCTCGGGGGCCCTGGGGCCTCCGGGGGGGTGGGGGCTCTCCCTCTTGGCCGCAGGCTGCTCCTTGAGCAGGGGGCCGCCCCGGTTCAGCCGGGGGTCTCTGGTGGACTGCTTGGGGTCGGCGGGAGGCTGGGGGGGGATCCAGGGCCGGACGGTGGGAGGGTTCTGGGTTCCGGGTCTGTGGGCGGCGCCGGACTCGGCCGGAGCGGAGCCGGTGGAGGGTGGGGGCAGCAGCAGTCCGCCCTGCAGACACAAAGAGTAACATAGTAAGCATAGACCTGAAGCTAACGGCTAACAGCCAGAACCAGAACCAAACAGAACCGGACCTGTCCCGCCAGCTGGGCCTTGGTCTGCTCCAGCTCCAACTCGATCTTCTTCTGCTGCAGCTCCAGCAGCTGCTTCTGTTTGGCCAGCAGCTGCTGGCGGATCATCTGCTCCTGGGTCAGGCTGGCCGGGGCCACCAGGGGGGCCGCGGGGGGTTCTGGGGCCCCGGCTGCCGGCTTGGCTGGGACCGGCTGTGGGGGGGCCGCCTCCTCAGACTGATAAAGGAGAGAAAACCATCAGTTCCTGCGAGGAAATCGTTTTATCGGTTATACTATAATCGGTACTTTTAGAGTGCGGACCGGGCCGCGTTTTTCTGTCCGAGCCCGGACCGAATCCGACCCGAAAGGCATTAAGATATTTATGTCTGAGCCCGATGCCGCAGCGCACGGTTTAATAAACCGAGGGGACGGATTCTAACACCTGGAAACACTTTCTGGGCTCCTTTGGGTCTGAGAGGCCGACATGTTGCTGCTGATGATGATGCTGAGACGAAGAAATAATCTCACCTGCTGTGACTGAATAACTCAGGTGAATTCTTACCTTTCATTTTAATCATCTTAATATTTCTGTCAGGTCAGGTGGAAAACATCTTTACTCAGATCAAAGTTCGGATCAGAATTTAACCGGGAACCAGCGTTTACATCCTCTACACGTCTGAGCAGAATAAACCTTGAATTGCCGCAGAAGAAGAAATAAGACTTTCGTTGTAAACCAACACGGCTGCACCCGTTTGAAATGAAAGACTACGATGTTCTTCAGAGCGCGATTTTATTTCTTTTTTCTGGTCACGCTTTTATATCTTATGCACACAATCAGATTTTTTTAGGGCGGCGTGTTGTAACGTCTGTGTGTGACGTTAACAGACATGCGAATGAGTTCGATCGCGTCAGAATAATCTGAACGCCGTGTTTAAATAAAGCATTTTTGCTCCAATCTGGATTGTAATCCGATGTAAACCATGTAAACGTAGGCATCGATAGAGCCACAGTCGGAGCCGGTGCTGACCAGACATCGGGGCCAAAAGGCGTTTCCTGTTCCTGTTATGATGTAATGCATAACACTGATAAGTTTGCTGAGTGTAAAAGTAGATTATGAGGCTCCAGAGGACAGCGTGGTACGATCTGATTAAGGTTGCATCAAGCTCTGCTTGCTTACAAGCAAACCTCTGAAGCTTCATCTGTGTGACGGGGGTTTAACAAAGTTTTAACAACCTTTTCTGACCCGACCCGTTTCAGTCCCAGAACCCGAGAGTCCTCAGCTGTTAGAGCTGCCGAACCCAAAACCGTCCAGCAAAAGAACCTCGATGAATCAGAACTTTTTAGAGCCTCAAACTTTGAACGTCTTGAATTTCAGTTCAGGTTCCGATATTCTTTTTCAAACCTCCAAACAGATTCATGATTCCGTTTAATTAGCATAATCAGCTTCCAATAGAAACTCGGTTTCTACTCGAGTCCAGAAGCTTCTGGAGCCCCAATGTTTTGGGTTTCAAGCAGGAGGAGCTCCTCAGGTTCACGATAAACCAGAGACGGTGAACAGATAAATGGATCATGATACTTTATATAGAATCCCATCACACAGTCAGATTTTCTTACATGTTAGGACCCAGAATAGAAGATCTGACAGATATAAAGATTAAATTAAACGTTTCTGGTGTTTTAGATCTATATTTGGTCGTCTGGCCCATCTTCTCCAATCTAAAGTTAATTTAATGTATTTACATGTTGAAATTTAAATGGGTTATCCAAAAACATCTTTATTTAATATAAAAGTGTGAAACAAAAACTTAAAATCCTGTTTCAGACGCAGAAAAAACTTTCAGCAGACGGGAAAATCAGGGATTCTCTAAAACTAAATGTTGCTTCTGGTCTAAACTAGGGATGCACCGATAACGTTTTTATGTACTGTGTATCATAAACCAATTATTAGCCCTCTAAGCGCCAAAGTCGCAATGTTACGACAAGCAACATTGCTGACTTTAACGAGCCACAGCTGCAAATATGACCACTAAGGTAATTACTACTTTACGTCAGGAGATGGGGAACATGTGTACCTTTAATGTAGGACACGTTTTTGGGTGTGTTACCATGGAAACTTTTGGAGTAAATCACCTTTTTTGCACCTCTGCGAGTGAGAGAGACGGCGTGCAGCTGCTGCGGTCACAGCATAGAGAGAGCGAGTTTTACAAAGATAAAACTTATGATGAAGAGACGTCTGAGTTCCCCACCAGGAAGTATTGGCTTTTTCAGAATCTGAAGAGGAATATTTAGCCTCTGATCAAGATGTTCAGTTGTCCAAGGAGAAAGAAAGCGAAACAGAAGCCGAAGATCATCAACAGTGGATCAGATTATTTGACGAGCCTGTTGGTTATTTTGGAGATGTCTCTGTAAAATGATGAGCCCAATAATTTCTACTTGGTTTTATGTAGTGAAAAGACTAATGGAGGCTCATAAAGGAAATAAACCGATACGTCCACCTGTTCTTGAAAAAAATGGCAATACTAAAAATACACATGTAGAAAATACACAGGCCTATATAGAAAATTTTAATAATATTCAAAATAAAGTACATTTTATACTATGTAAAAAAGATAAAGGCCCGTAAAATTATTGCAAACCAAAATTGCCAATGCCTGATGACGTCATAATATGCAAATTAGATGTGTGAAGTCGTTCCCATCATAAACTTTGGCTCATGCTGAAGATTTTTCTCATTTACAACGTTTTGAACTAGCGATATCAGAATTGAGCATTTTAAAGAAAAAACCCCGGCGCCTAAAGAGTTAATATGTAGGAACTGCAATAATTTCAGAGCAAATTTTGGTTTTTCACTTTTCTTTAGTAACGTTTCATTTTTTTCATTCTTCACCGTTATTTGTTGTAACAAAGAGGAAAATAAAATGCCTTCCAAGTCTTTTTTTTATGTGGCAGAAGTATCGACATCTGTACTCGCTATCGATAAGTACTCAGATCCAAGTATTTTTATCGGTTTATTAAAATGTGGTATTGTCGAACCCCCCCGTTCCTTTTCCTCATGGCACACACTTCAGGTTATTCAGCACCGTTTGGGTCCTCAGGTATCTGTATCGATCGCTGCATCCGTAGTTTAAACCCAGAATCTCATTCAGAGTGAAGCTTCTGATAAAGCTAAATAAACTGAAACCAAACGGATTAAAGGCTAAACGTGCGTTTAAACCTTCAGATCATCGATTATCAGTTATTGGTGGAGGACTGACGTGTGACGGAGGGAATGAAACCATTTTTATTTCAGCTTTAAAAGAAGCTCTGAGATTTTAAATGCAGCTGAGGAGGAAGTTCTGGTCGGCTTCGCGTTGGACCGTAATTCAGCTTCCTGTCCAGAACCGCCAGAACCTGCAGACCGCGCTGGGTTGTGGTGGTTCTGGAAGCAGGAGCGGACCGCCGCGACACACACCTGTTTGAGGAACCTGGGATTGACGTGGATGCTGGAGGTGGAGTTGAAGTTGTGCGGCAGCGGCTTGATGGGCCAGGCCGGGTCCAGGGAGTTGACCCGGACGTCCAACGCGTACAGCTTCTTGAGCGGGAACACCTCGTCCCAGGTGGAGCGCAGCTTGAACAGGCTCTTCCTGGTGTTCTCCTCCACCTGGGGACAGAGCAGAGGGCTTGGTGCTCCGCCCACAGCACGCCTCCATCCCATCATGCATCAGCAGCACGACAGAGCGAGGACAACAAGCAACACAACAACAAGGGGGAGTGTGGGCGGAGCTTAAAGAGACGACAGCAACCAGAACTTTACCTTTTCGAAGACACAAATAAATGAAGCGATTAGGTTTTTAGCAAACACTGCAAGGTACTCTCCTCCAACGTTCTTCACTATGGAGTCCACTAAGTACAAAACCGGGAGCTTCTCAGCGGCCGGGGCCTGGAGTAATAAGAGAACTCGACAAGTTTAGACAACAGCAGAGGTTAGAGCAACATTTCAGAACAAACCAGAGGAGGAAGAAAAAACACAAACAGCAGACGCTCAGTGGCCAAAAAAAAAAAAAAAACACCCAAAAAACTGCAGAGGAAAGAATCTGTGTCCAGTTTGGATTCTTCATCCGTCCAGGAAGAAAAAGTCCAGAAAAGGTCCAAAAACAGGAGCTCCATTCGGTTCTGATTATTCGTCTGTAGAAGCCGAGTTCTGGGAGTCCAGGATCCGATCACGAGGAAGAGTCTTTACCTCCAAAGAGGGCTCCGCCCACCGACCCTCTTTGTACGTTACCCAGACGCCGCTACCGCTGAGCAAGCTCAGCTTTTAAAGCTGCTTTTAAACCCTCAACCTTTCAGTTACCAACACATTTAAACTCGGCAGAGTTCAGAGACCAGAGAGTCAACCCGGAAAGAAAAAATGACAAAAAGCACATTTCACATTTTTTATTATCAACATGTTTAACCATCCAATCACATTCCAGGAAATAATCAGATTAAAGAGTGAATTCATGCGTCATGTGACCAGAGCTTCAGCATGCAGACGTCGATGTGGTCCGGCTTCAATCAGAACCAAGCGGCTCTACAACAGCGCAGACAGCTTTTAAATGTCACCTCAACCCAGAGAAAACTCCCAGCAAACATGAAACCAGAACCAGAAGTTTGTCTGACCTAAACACAGCAGATCATCAGATTCATCTTTATTATATTAGTTATATTTGAAGCTAAAGCTAACAGCGTTTTATGAACCAGAACAGAAGCCGTAGTAGCAGTAGCTTTAGCCTCGTTAAGGTGGATGAACTCCAGTAACGATCATGTCCAGAACCAAATGTAAAGATCCAATCGGACCGGGACAACCATGGAACCGGTCTGACCCAGTTACCACCACCGGTTTAGTTCGGTTTATATTCTTGAACATTTTTCATGGCTGGTCCCATCTAGATTCAAATTCCAGATTTTAGGACATCATAAGAACCCAGATGTAGAAAATGTCACCCATTAATTATTATAACTGTTAGACTCCATTTTCTGTACAAACTTTATTTTAAAAGTTTTAATTTCAGCCACATTAGCAGCTTAGCTAACCATAGAGTTACTCTCATAAGCGGAGGTGGCGAGTAACCTTTACTTTAGTTACTCTTTAGGAGTATTTTTGCTGCATCCTACTTTATTATGAAGTATTTTGACTAATACTGCTGGATCCACGCCCCACTGAGGAACTGGTTTTAACCTCAAATGCAGCAGAGAGTTTGTTAGACTTATTCTACACCAGCTTTGTTCTGCTAGACGTCAAATAAACAGTAAATATTACATCTGTTCAAATATAGATATTACCTTCTGTTTTCCCCCCCAGTACAATTTATATTGAACAAAAATGTTCGTAGTTTCTCCTGATTTTATTTTTATTTTGTAACTCTGTTTATTCTATTATTTTAGTTATAAAAATAATCAGAATTTGGACATAACTGTAGTTTTACCTCATAATATTCAGTTTCTCAGTACTAAAGTAGCTAAATGTTTTAGTAGTGAAACTATTCGGCGTGTTGATAATTGACCAGAATCCACCGTGTAAATGTGCCTGTACTTTGTGTCCCCCGCTGCTGGCCGTAGTTTCCACGGGTCTCTGTGGCCCCTCCAGGCTGTCTGGAAGCTCCCTGCCGGCCCTGAAGTAGTGATGGCGGCTTAAATGATCACCATTACAGCCGCTTCCGACCCATTTTTGTTTCTTCTTGTCAACACATGGAAATTAATCACTTCCGGGTTCACGCCAAGCTGACGGCTATCAGAAAACCTAAAATGGGTCAACATTACTTAAACCCGAACTTTGGAGTCAAACTGGACCCAGAACCGGTTTAAACGAACCGTTCGGTTTATTTTGTCTTCCACCAACGTTTGTTTTTAGGTCTAACTGTTTCTTAAGCCGTAAAGGTTTTTTGTTTTTTTTTAAGTGGGTTTTTCTGTTGAAGCCAGGACCACATCCAGCTAGCGGCAAACCGAGGAGTGATTTATTCCAACAGCCGGACTGAGCCGGTTCCGTACAGAGAGGAGCTGGAGGTACCGCTGGGCCTCCGGGAAGCGCCGCTGAACACAACACCGCCATGTTGGACCAACATACACAAACTGATATTAGAAGTATTCTATGATCATAAAAACCTTGCTGATTTGAGCTTCAATAATAGCCACGATATCCTTGGCGAACTGGATGTTCTCTTCGGCCAGGATGGTGAGCATGTTGATGTGCGGCTTGCTGTTGAACGTCAGGTCTTCCAGCGAGGACTGGTACTCCCTACAGGCGTCTTCCCGAGCCGTATGGTCCTCCATCTTCCAGCTCAGAGACCCGGGCAAACCTACAGCAGCCGGACCGATACCATTACCACGTAGCAGCAGACAGTCCATTAATTCATCGAGATAACGGTTGGACCGAGAACCATGAAGAACTACGGCCCGGTTCAACGATTTTCCGCCGCCGTCAGTTGCTCTTCTCGCTTCGTTCTCGGGGACAAGAAAATGGCGACTGCAACTACAGGCCTCATACGTCACATGGAGTTGACTTGGCGTTAACGTGACGTCATTGGCGCCTCATTGGCTGAGAACACGCGGTTGTTGCCGGGCTTTGGAGTTCGATTGGTCTGAGAAATTAACGAACACACGAAGGAGCCAATCAGAGTGAGGCATTTGACAAATTTGAGTGTAACGGTAGCGTAAACTGATTGGCTTACGAAACAGCACGTGATCAGCGCAACCCAGAGGCCTCATTACGAGATGTTCAGAATGATAATAATGGTGAATTAATGGTAAAAACAGATAAGATAGAATAGTAAAAGGCTCAAATTTAAAAATAATGATAAAACAAAAAGTGACGAATATATAAAGAAATATATAACTAACATAAAGATATGCTTAAATTAAAAACTAATGAAAACTAAAACAAGAGATATCATAGTTATGAATAAAGGCTGATATATATATATATCTATATATATATAAAACTGCTGTATACAGAAATCGAGCAATTTTGATTTGGAAATTGATTTGAAAAAATATGAAAATATGGTCTAATTATGCTATTTATTGTTATCTTTTCATTTTAGTCTTTCAAATACAATTTTTTTTACATAACTATATTTTGGTCTTTCTGATTACATTATTTTAAAATATGACGCAGATTATCAGTTTTTACTCCTACCTGAGAACAGTTGTTGCATATTTATTCCTTCTATCCATCCAGTGGTGGGTGGCTGGTCACCCACGCCTTTCCTCCATGATGCCCCAAAAACATTTTTGGGGGGTGGGGCTCAGAACTGGGCCCTCCAACTATCAATTTATGGCCAATAATATAAAAATACTGCACCCGTTTGTGAAGGACAATATAGTCTTAATTTTGAAGTTACATAAAGCTATTTTATTTGCTTGCAATAGTGGGCTCAGATGTGCTGAAAACTGAATTTATATAAAATTCTTTGCTTATAAGTGTAAAATATGTCAAATTTTGTCAATTCAACAGTAAAGTCCTAATTCATATAATTATTTTGCCATTTCAAGTTATTTCTACTAGTTTGTATTTCAAAACATCTTTTTCCACAAAGTTAGCTTTTATTTCGTGGTGCTTTTCCCCAATGACATTTACCAATCAGGGTCAGAGGGTGGGACCTGAGATTAGTTTTATTTTAAAATTTCACTGTCACATTACATAGTTGTTAATTGTTTAATAATGTAAACATGTTTCACAAGGTTTAATTTATTATTATTTAATTAATTAATTTTGAGCATTTTGGTGTTCTATAACGGAAAATAAGACATGCCACAATTTGATATATCAAAATTTCCCGAAATCTATTTTCATACATGCGAAAACGCTATTAAAACTTGTCCAAATAAACATTCATTATTTTTATCAAATGTTTTTTTGTATTATGTCTCATTGCTATGAGCTGAAGTTATCAAATTTATTTTAACTTTAACTTCAATTTAACAAAATTTATCAAATCCCTCAGAGTAGCTAACATTACTATACAAAAGTAGAGTTTGTCCCTCTGAGCTGTTTTGATTTCATATTCCACCCCTAAGAAAAAAAAATGGCATGCTAGTAGTTCCCATTCACGTATATTGGTGTTACGCTCAGCTAAAGCATGCTACTGGTTCCCATTCACTTACAATGGTTTATGCTAAGCTAGAGTATGCTAGTAGTTCCTGTTCACTTACAATTGTTTATGCTAAGCTAAAGCATGCTAGTAGTTCCCATTCACTTACAATGGTTTATGCTAAGCTAAAGTATGCTAGTAGTTCCCATTCACTTACAATGGTTTATGCTAAGCTAAAGAATACTAGTAGTTCCCATTCACTTACAATGGTTTATGCTAAGCTAAAGCATGCTAGTAGTTCTCGTTCACTTACCGTGGTTTATGCTAAGCTAAAGCATGCTAGTAGTTCTTGTTCACTTACATTGGTTTATGCTAAACTAAAGCATGCTAGTAGTTCTCGTTCACTTACATTGGTTTATGCTAATCTAAAGCATGCTAGTAGTTCTCGTTCACTTACATTGGTTTATGCTAAGTTAAAGCATGCTAGTAGTTCTCGTTCACTTACATTGGTTTATGCTAAGCTAAATTATAGTTTTTACATTGGTTTATGCTAAGCTAAAGTATGCTAGTATTCCCATCACTTACATTGGTTTATGCTAAGCTAAAGCATACTAGTAGTTCCCATTCACTTACAATGGTTTATGCTAAGCTAAAACATGCTAGTAGTTCTCGTTCACTTACATTGGTTTATGCTAAGCTAAAGCATACTAGTAGTTCCCATTCACTTACATTGGTTTATGCTAAGTTAAAGCATGCTAGTAGTTCTCGTTCACTTACATTGGTTTATGCTAAGCTAAAGCATGCTAGTAGTTCTCGTTCACTTACATTGGTTTATGCTAAGCTAAAGCATGCTAGTAGTTCTCGTTCACTTACATTGGTTTATTCTAAGCTAAAGGAATCTAATAGTTCCTGTTCACTTACATTGGTTTATGCTAAACTAAAGCATGCTAGTAGTTCTCGTTCACTTACATTGGTTTATGCTAATTTAAAGCATGCTAGTAGTTCTCGTTCACTTACATTGCTTTATGCTAAGCTAAAGGATTCTAATAGTTCCTGTTCACTTACATTGGTTTATGCTAAGTTAAAGCATGCTAGTAGTTCTCGTTCACTTACATTGGTTTATGCTAAGCTAAAGCATGCTAGTAGTTCTCGATCACTTACATTGGTTTATGCTAAGTTAAAGCATGCTAGTAGTTCTCGTTCACTTACATTGGTTTATGCTAAGCTAAAGGATTCTAATAGTTCCTGTTCACTTACATTGGTTTATGCTAAGTTAAAGCATGCTAGTAGTTCTCGTTCACTTACATTGGTTTATGCTAAGCTAAAGCATGCTAGTAGTTCTCGTTCACTTACATTGGTTTATGCTAACTAAAGCATGCTAGTAGTTCTCGTTCACTTACTTTTACATTGGTTTATGCTAAGTTAAAGCATGCTAGTATTCTCGTTCACTTACATTGGTTTATGCTAAGCTAAAGCATGCTAGTATTCTCGTTCACTTACATTGGTTTATGCTAACTAAAGGATTCTAATAGTTCCTGTTCACTTACATTGGTTTATGCTAAGTTAAAGCATGCTAGTAGTTCTCGTTCACTTACATTGGTTTATGCTAAGTAAAGTTTTACATTGGTTTATGCTATAAGTGTGTTTTTTCTAAAGCATGCTAGTAGTTCTCGTTCACTTACATTGGTTTATGCTAAGCTAAAGGATTCTAATAGTTCCTGTTCACTACATTGGTTTATGCTAAGTTAAAGCATGCTAGTAGTTCCTGTTCACTTACATTGGTTTATGCTAAGCTAAAGCATGCTAGTAGTTCTCGTTCACTTACATTGGTTTATGCTAAGCTAAAGCATGCTAGTAGTTCTCGTTCACTTACATTGGTTTATGCTAAGCTAAAGGATTCTAATAGTTCCTGTTCACTTACATTGGTTTATGCTAAGTTAAAGCATGCTAGTAGTTCTCGTTCACTTACATTGGTTTATGCTAAGCTAAAGCATGCTAGTAGTTCTCGTTCACTTACATTGGTTTATGCTAAGCTAAAGCATGCTAGTAGTTCTCGTTCACTTACATTGGTTTATGCTAAGCTAAAGGATTCTAATAGTTCCTGTTCACTTACATTGGTTTATGCTAAGTTAAAGCATGCTAGTAGTTCTCGTTCACTTACATTGGTTTATGCTAAGCTAAAGCATGCTAGTAGTTCTCGTTCACTTACATTGGTTTATGCTAAGCTAAAGCATGCTAGTAGTTCTGTTCACTTACATTGGTTTATGCTAAGCTAAAGGATTCTAATAGTTCCTGTTCACTTACATTGGTTTATGCTAAGTTAAAGCATGCTAGTAGTTCTCGTTCACTTACATTGGTTTATGCTAAGCTAAAGCATGCTAGTAGTTCTCGTTCACTTACATTGGTTTATGCTAAGGTAAAGCATGCTAGTAGTTCTCGTTCACTTACATTGGTTTATGCTAAGCTAAAGCATGCTAGTAGTTCTCGTTCACTTACATTGGTTTATGCTAAGCTAAAGGATTCTAATAGTTCCTGTTCACTTACATTGGTTTATGCTAAGTTAAGCATGCTAGTAGTTCTCGTTCACTTACATTGTTTATGTTAAGCTAAAGCATGCTAGTAGTTCTCGTTCACTTACATTGGTTTATGCTAAGCTAAAGGATTCTAATAGTTCCTGTTCACTTACATTTGTTTATGCTAAGGTTAAAGCATGCTAGTAGTTCTCGTTCACTTACATTGGTTTATGCTAAGCTAAAGCATGCTAGTAGTTCTCGTTCACTTACATTGGTTTATGCTAAGCTAAAGGATTCTAATAGTTCCTGTTCACTTACATTGGTTTATGCTAAGTTAAAGCATGCTAGTAGTTCTCGTTCACTTACATTGGTTTATGCTAAGCTAAAGCATGCTAGTAGTTCTCGATCACTTACATTGGTTTATGCTAAGCTAAAGCATGCTAGTAGTTCTCGTTCACTTACATTGGTTTATGCTAAGCTAAAGCATGCTAGTAGTTCTCGTTCACTTACATTGGTTTATGCTAAGCTAAAGGATTCTAATAGTTCCTGTTCACTTACATTGGTTTATGCTAAGTTAAAGCATGCTAGTAGTTCTCGTTCACTTACATTGGTTTATGCTAAGCTAAAGCATGCTAGTAGTTCTCGTTCACTTACATTGGTTTATGCTAATTAAAGAGCTAGTATCTGTTCTTGTTATGCTAAGCTAAAGGATTCTAATAGTTCCTGTTCACTTACATTGGTTTATGCTAAGCTAAAGGATTCTAATAGTTCCTGTTCACTTACATTGGTTTATGCTAAGTTAAAGCATGCTAGTAGTTCTCGTTCACTTACATTGGTTTATGCTAAGCTAAAGCATGCTAGTAGTTCCCGTTCACTTACATTGGTTTATGCTAAGCTAAAGCATGCTAGTAGTTCTCGTTCACTTACATTGGTTTATGCTAAGTTAAAGCATGCTAGTAGTTCTCGTTCACTTACATTGGTTTATGCTAAGCTAAAGGATTCTAATAGTTCCTTTCACTTACATTGGTTTATGCTAAGTTAAAGCATGCTAGTAGTTCTCGTTCACTTACATGGTTTATGCTAAGCTAAAGCATGCTATAGTTCTCGTTCACTTACATTGGTTTATGCTAAGTTAAAGCATGCTAGTAGTTCTCGTTCACTTACATTGGTTTATGCTAAGCTAAAGCATGCTAGTAGTTCTCGATCACTTACATTGGTTTATGCTAAGTTAAACCATGCTAGTAGTTCTCGTTCACTTACATTGGTTTATGCTAAGCTAAAGCATGCTAGTAGTTCTCGATCACTTACATTGGTTTATGCTAAGTTAAAGCATGCTAGTAGTTCTCGTTCACTTATATTGGTTTATGCTAATCTAAAGCATGCTAGTAGTTCTCGTTCACTTACATTGGTTTATTCTAAGCTAAAGGATTCTAATAGTTCCTGTTCACTTACATTGGTTTATGCTAAGTTAAAGCATGCTAATAGTTCCTGTTCACTTACATTGGTTTATGCCAAGCTAAAGTAGGTTAGTAGTAGCAGTTAAAGTTAACCGATATCATGAACCGATACTTAAAATGTGGTAAATCTGCAATAAATTCACACAAAAAATTGTTAATTTTTCATTTTAAATTTTCGTTTTATGGTAATTTTATATTCTACATCTGGTATTTTTTCTTAGGTATGTTTAGTTGGTTAAGTCTGGTGCCTTTAGTCTCTTCAAGAAAGATATAAGTTATAAAGTAGATTAATTCAGCAATGGTATCGAACGGTATCGACAGATTCACAAAGCCAATGTATCGGGACTGGAAAAGTCGGATCCGTGCTCTCCTAGTTCTTTATAAATGAAGTTTGGTTTGATTTGCCAAAACTACTTAATAAATTATTAATCTAAAAAGCAAAGTGCACTTGAATCTGTGCATGTTGTTTTTAGTTTGTTCAGGTAGAGACGCTCTGTTTGGGATATATTTTGCTGGTGTAAGATATGAAAAAGGCCACTGTGAAATAAGAATTGTGTTGGTGTAAATATAAATACCCATTTTAAAACACCTTAACATTAATATGCAAGTCAAAAAAGTAGTTGACTTTAGTGACACTCCTGTTGAGAAATGCCAAGAATTCCCCGGATCTTTCTGCTCATGTTTATCCAGAACTAACATCGAAATGTTTTAATGTGTTACTGTTTAAAGACCATTTGGTGTCATGTTCAATGATATTGCATGGTTTCCGTGAATTGTAAGATTCTAATTGGGTATTTGAAATATATTCCAGATCTGGGTTGCATGAAAAACGAAATAATTCAAAATGTGAAATGGTCAAACATTAGAAGATCTACTTTAGTATTCATTCATGGGCGTTGTAGAGTTATAACCCAAGAAGTTGTTGGTTCAACTCCAGCTTCCATGTGCTTTGGGCAATTTATTTCACTTAATTACTTCTAATTAATACAATCTGCTGAATTAAACATAATTAACATTTACTTAATGTCTTCACAAATGTTAAATTTAGAGTTACCTAAATGTTACTTGACACTGGTAAGTTTTACTTCATATCACAGCAGTAAAAATGTACTTCGAAAAACTGTTACAATGATTTTATCAAGTAAATCAAGTTTTTATCAGTGAGAGGGAACGATGTGAAATCTGACATCTAATCATCTCTTAAAGTTGTTTTTGATTAATTCACATAACCTTGAATTATTTATCTGAAATCTAGTCACACCAACAGTTTTCTCTAGACCAGAGGTTCTCTCACTGTAAAAACTATGAATAAAGGTCACTTAGAAAATGTATGGCAACAAAGTGACACATAATATAATGAAACAGATTTAAATAGTATAACATTTGTGTAGAACGCAATTAACTTCAAACAAAAAAAAAAACATAAAAAGATATTCAAAAACATTGAACTGCAAATAACAGTAAAATTAATTCATTTCAGTAGAGACAATAATGTCAATTAATTTCTCACTTATAATTCAGTGAAAATTTTAAAAACTTTATTTCAGAAATGAGTGAATCCAATTTGAGTTTTACTTGAAAACAATATAATTTTTCATTTTTCAAATAATTTTTACTCAAGTTTTGTTCATTTCAAAGTAAATTTTTATTTAATTTCAAATTACGTTGTGTTAAAATGTTTGAAATTTGGTCCATAAATCCAACACATATCTAAAGCTTAATTTGATCAATATCTACCTACGTTTTTAGTTTAAATACAATTACATTTTACACTGTTTTTCAAAAATCTTCTGCTATTTAAATCTACTTAATAGTATCACGTGTCACTTTGTTGCCAAACTTTTCTTAAGTAACCTCTAGTCACAGGTTTTACAGTGAGGTAGGTAGTAATTAGTTCCATTTTCTGAGTACTTTTGAAGTAGCTTAACTAGTCAGTACTTTTTACTTGAGTAATATTTTCAGGAAGTGTCGTTAATCTTGACCACAGTTTCTGGCTGAACGCTTCTTTTAACCAGAGACTAAATGAGACTCACACATCCAGTTAATGTTGAAATAAGATCTCCTGTTTGCAAACCAGCTTCATCATTTTGAACATTATAATTTTATCTGCTGAGGTCAAATGTGGGGTACCTGAACGTGGTCTAACAAACGTCACTTTGAGTATTTTACTTTGAAAGAAATCTATGTGGAGAAAAAAAAAGTTTATTTTAGCCTGAAGAATTTTCACATAACTTTACATTTTTGGCCAATTGCATATTTATTTTTATTTAGACCAGGATGAAGGAGCACATTAAACCGGTCTTAGAATCACTGCATTGGCTCCCCGTATGTTTTAGGATCCATTTTAAGGTTCTTTTAATGGTTTTTAAGTGTCTTAATGGTCTTGGGCCTTCGTATCTTTTACCGTATGAACCCTCACGGTCTCTGAGCTCCTCTAGCAGCCGTCTCCTTATCACCCCCAAAGTCAGGACACAGACTCATGATGAGGCGTCTTTCCATTATTACGGTCCTCATCTCTGGAACAGGCTGATAGAGGATCTCAGAGCCGCAGAGAACGTTCATGTTTTTAAGATTCACCTGTTTAGGTTTTAACTGATTATTAATTATTAATATCTGGTTAATTTCCCTGCATTTTTAGATTAGCTTTTAGCTGTCTATTATTATTATTGTTTATCTGTTTTGCAGTTTTATTTGATCATAACTTAACATTGTCATACAGTTGATCATTTAAATCAGAATCGGCTTTAATGGCCAAGTATGACACATACAAGCAATTTGACTCCGGCAACTTTTCTCTCCAGTACAGAACTTAAATAAGTGAAATAAAAATAGATATAATAAATAAATAATAATAAAGCATAATATATACACCAAACTGTGGTTATTGTACAGTAAGTATATACAGCAGTGCACTGGCAGCATCTGGATGGGGGAGCAGATGTAGATTCCCTAAAGCAGTCCTAGTAGATCTATGCACTCAACTAGACCCAGTGTTGGACCTCCCGACCCAACAGAACCGTTCATCCGGTCCCACGCTCTTCCATCCATGACCCCAAATCAATATTTTGCACAAATAGTTTTTTAAAGTTGACTTAAACACGTTTCTGTCGGATTTATGTTGTGCTGTAAGTTCGTTTTAATTTGCTTTTATTCCAGTCTTATTGCTACAAAAGATAAAAATATAACTTTATACTTTTACTCCAGTTACAAATGTTCTTATTGCAGCTGTAGTTTTGTCTTAATATGAAGCAGATTGTTCTCGTCTGGATGCGTAAAGCGCCATAGATCAACACCGATAACTGAAATAAAACTGTTTTCCTCCTGCTTTCTCCGCCTCGCGGTTGCCGTGGTTACCTGTGTTAAAACGCTCCATATTATCCGTCTTAAGTCGATGCGGAACAGGAGGCGGGTATGACCCAGAATGGCCCAATAACATTTCTACAAAGGGTGATTTATAAATCAGCTGTGCTACTCCACGTTTGATAGATCGGAGTAATAACGGTATTAGTGAGGATTCTACGCAAAGTTTTATACATGCGACGCCTGAACAGTTCAAAAACGCCTGAAGTGGCCCTGATGAGTTCTGATAAGAGACCAAAGCTGAACTTTAAGGCCTACAAACCAGTTCTGCATTAAAACACGACGGTGGCAGCATCATGCTGTGGGGAACATGGTCAGAAGCAGACAGAGAGAGAGAGAGGTTCTACACAGTTCTGATTTTTATTAATAAAAAACTGCAGAGAAGCACGAATTCCCCCCCCCAGCTCTGCTTTGTGGCTTTTCAGACAAAATGTTGAACCGCTGAAGGACGTTTAAACTCATGTGGAGGTCAAAGGTCATCATGAAGATGGAACCTCGTTGTGAAACTTCCGGTTCTTTGGTGAAACGGATTTTATTCTGAAGGGTTCAACCAGGAGCCAATCAGCATCAGGCTGAAAACATGCAGCTCTTCATCCTCCTGTTTAAACCAAATAAACTGGATCATCATCATCATCAGCTTCGTTTTAACGTCAGCTGGTAGGAAACGCGGTCAGACGCAGGAGAACGTTTCCGCTTCCTGCGACTGATCGGAAGGAAGTAGAAATAAAAACAAAACAGGAGGTAAAGAACGAGGAGGACCGGAAGCTCCTCCCCCTCAGAGTTCAGCTCCGCCCTCCTCAGTAACAGGAATGATTTCCGACGACGCTGGCGTCAGGCTCCGCCTCCTGGTCGTCTCAGGCGTCCGAGCCGTCGCTGCTGTCGCGGCTGATCTCGATCTGAAGCGACGGCAGGTTGTCCAGCCGGCTCTTCTTCATCCTGTGGCCGCGGCGTTCCTGCTTCTGCTTGATCATGGCGCCCCAGACCTTCTGCAGCGTCGAATCGTCTTCCTCCTCACGCTCTTCTACCGCCGCCTCCTGTTCCTCCCCGTCGCCCCGACTCCTCCTGCCGGCGTCCGGCCGCTCCGAGCGTCCGGCGGCTCGCTGGTCGCGTCGGCCGGTGCTGCTGCTGCCGTCGTCGCTGGCGGTGGAACCGAGGCGGCTCCACAGGGCGCCTGAAAAAAAGATACAGGAAGTCAGAGGATCAGGCGACAGGAAGTTATCAAGTATAAACAGATCAGGAAGAAAACGATCTGATGGATATGAAGCTGGATCATCAGTTAGAAGGAAGGAACGGAAGTAGGGCTGCCGGAAAGGACTATTCTAACAATCGACTAATTACCAATTATTTTGCCGACTAGTCGACTAATCGGATCATGTGTAAAATTCGTTGCTGCGGCAGCAGCTGCTCTAATATTTGCGCGTAACCTCAAAGTGTTAAGCACGATCTAAGTGTTGGGTCACTTACAGCCATCAGGTGGCGCTAATCTGCATTCTAGCTCCAGAGAAGAAGTAAAAAAAAAAAAAAAACATTCTCACCGGAGGTGTGTGAGTGTGTGTGTTGTGGGGGGGGGTTTGGGGCAGAGTGTATTTAATGACCCCTCCTCCTGCCGGGCTTGCACAAAGTGGAGGTGCCGCATCAAACAACTCAAAAACTGCCGATATCAGGTGAATCGCAAACACTGATGACACAAACCCATTGTTTTACCCTTAAATCCCGCAGAAACCCTCCCTGAGATACAAACTTCTGTGAGAGGAGAAAGGTAGACTGGCACTTGAACCAGATTTACAGGTTGTGTTTTTACTGTGATTGCTTACTGTGGGTAATATTTTATCTGCTATTTATTTAGGTACAGACAGGCAGTCAGTGGGAATAACCAGCTTTTAAAAGATTTTCATTGACAAAGAGTCGTTTTAAATCCTGTAATTTGAGTTTAATAATCCGACAGGAGTTTCCTCTTTCTTTGTTTAATGTTTAATAAATATATTCGAGTGGCTCCAAACAACACAGGGTGGCTTACCTCTTAGCTACAGGCTAAAATAAGCCGATGTGTTTGTTTTAGGCCTGTATTTCATAAATAGACTATTGACGGTGTTCAAATACAAATCGTTTTAAAGTAGAAAACTAATCTTATCAACCATGTTTGTACCCGCCTTGATTTATCAAAATACTGGAATTAGATTGTTTACTCTCACGATCAATCTATAAATAGGAGTAATTATCCAAAGGTTAATGTCTTCTTATCCAAACAAAAAAATTCTTAATCCAAAGAATGTTTTATTTTTCCTTACGTTGTTTATTGGTTTACAAATAAACCGGTTGTGTTACTTAGTAAACTAATTAAGCTTTCATTCCAGCATTTGAAATATAAGCCTTGGTCTTTAAAGCAACAAGATTCCTCCAGAACTGATCAGAATCAGAATTATGGTTTCTACTTTATCGCATATTAATCCATTCATTGTTCTTTCATTTGGTTGTTTGTTGTTAAAACTGTATGCGCTGGGACAATTTCTCTACAGTTAAATTCAATTTAAAAAAATCGCAATATGTCGTATTGCCAGATTCTTGCCAACACACATCAGTAATAATATCTAAAATACTGACTTTTCAGACGATATCTCATTTAACATGTATGAACGATGTAAAGAATAAAAGTCACAGCAGATGCATGAAATTGCCAAGCGTAGTGAGATCACCACTGTTAATGATGCAGCCATTAAATGAGTGTTGGCTTGCCCCACCACTCACAACTTGCCATATTACTTTAGAATAAAGGTGAACATTTTCTATAACAATTATTAAGAAATATATATGTGTGTTTTCTTACAGATTTGTAGAATAAATATATCTTATGGAGAATTCATTTGTCTGTCTGACTGAGGACGTATTTCTGTTGTAGGTACCAGATCGGCTCGGGGGGGTCTGCACTTACTGAAAACATCACACTACGGCGAAGGAAGGAAGGAAGGAAGGAAGGAAGGAAGGAAGGATTAGCCACCAGTTTTAGGGAGTAATGTAAGACGATCTTCTCTTTGATAATCCAGAGTAATACAACAGTGGGATGTAATTCTGACGGATCCTGGAGTTTTTCTGTTTTCTGACCACCTGAACGTTTGGGAATATTCAGAGTATTTCATAACCAGAATTTGCGTCGTACTCGACTTCCTGTCTTTGGAGGAGGGGGGGAAGAGTCCTCTGATGTCCTGGCTGGCCACGCCCAGTCTGCGGTGAACATCGCTGATTGGCTCCCTGGCTGGAGGCGTGTCTCGCGGGGAGACGGGGGACGGGGAGCGCCGTCTGTCTGGAGAGTAGCGCCTCTTCCCCAGCCGCTGTCGGACGTCTGCAGGAAGAATGGAGGTCAGTTCGCGTCCTGCCAGGAGCAACGTCTGGAACACCTGGATCTAGCGGCTCACCTGTTTTACCGCCGCCGGCCACAGGAGAGCGCCGTCCGTGCTGGGAGCCTCCCTGTCGCTTCTCCTCCAGCAGCTGCCGAACGTCCGTCACCTTGGGTGGTGACGACGAGGCCTCGGGTCGGTTCTGAGAGCCCGAAGACCCGACCCGGTTCCTGTTTCAGAAGGAAGGAATGTTCTGACTCTTAAAGAGACGACAAGCGTAGGACCCGGTTCTGCTGAGGAACACGAGGTTCTGGTAACAAGTTTACATACTTTGATCAACAGGAAGTTCATCTCTTCCTGCTGCACCCAGCAGAACATCATCTGATTTTACCCAGACTACCTGAGGTCACATGACTAACACAGGTGTGAAAACAGGAAAAAACAGGAATACAAGAAGCGGCAGAGAGAGGCGAGAGGAAGGAAGCATGACGAGAGACGATGGGTAGCGCAAAGAGAGGTTAGAGGAAGCTCGTCGATGGGCGAGAGGAAGTGTGGTTAGAGGCAAAAGGAAGTGAGACGAGAGGTGAGAGGAAGTGGAACAACAGGTGAGAGGAAGTGGGACAGGAAGCACAAGGAGAGACAATAGGAAGTTCTGCAAGAGGAAGCGTGACGAGAGACGATGGGTAGCGCAAAGAGAGGCTAAAGGAAGTGAGACGAGAGGTTAGAGGAAGTGGGACAACAGGTGAGAGGAAGTGGGACACGAAGCATGACGAGAGACGATGGGTAGGGCAAAGAGAGGTTAGAGGAAGCTCGTCGATGGGCGAGAGGAAGCGCTACGAAGCGACTGTCTCACCTGATGTTCTTCAGGTGACCTTCCAGCTCGTCGGCGTACATCGTCATCTTCTTGCTCTTTTTGGGCGACGGCGTGGAGATCATCTTCAGCTCCAAGTCGTAGTCCATTTCGTCCGACTCGGACCACGGGGAAGGAGAGCGCTCCACCCGACTACGAACCCCCGCCTCCAGCGGGCGCGGCCCGACGCCCCTTTCCTTGTACTCCACCACCCTGTCGTCCTCCTCCATGTCCTCATCTGCCCCGTCCTCCTCTTCATCCTCCTCCTCCTCTTTGATGGGCTCCTCAGGAAGGTTGACCAGGTCAGCTAAGGACGGGAAGCAGAGGATTCTGGGTAACTGAAAGCGTGGTGGGGCTGGCAGGTTTCCTGGTGGTGTGTTTTTACCCGAGTGTCGGTGGGTGTAGGGTGGAGTATGACCCATGCTGTCCCCGATCAGAGGCTTCTTGCTCTTGATGACGTCCCTATGGATGCGGCGGGTGTGGTACCGCCTCTTCCTGCCGGACAGGAAGTCGTTAATAACTACAGAGGCTGTAAGAACTAATCCCACATTCAGCAGGAAAAAGAGGAATTTCACTACGTTAATATGTGGAATAATAAACCACCATAAAGCTTTTACCCCATGGTGAAGGTGGAGATGGCTTCTGGAAAAAGTTCCTTGGATCTAGAATACATATCTACTGCCTGCTGATCGTGCATCGGGTAACTGTATCCCTGCCGCAGCCAAAACATTGGCCACAAAACGACGTGTCCTGCTGCTAGCTGCTCAGCAAAAGCTGAGAATCCAGGCTGGACGACTTACCCTTCCACTGAGATCTCCAAACCGTTCAAGTTAGGTTGTCTGAGCAGAAATAAAATACCTTACGCTAGAATATTTCACTGTTTGGGGTACAAACCTGCTGTTCAGTGTGTGGAATAAACAGTTTTTAAAAAGGTTACGGACTGATGGGGTTATTTTTATCATTTATTACGGGTTCCTTTTGTCTTTGTTAATTCACATTATATTCATCAACAACACTCAATTACAAAGACTAAAACGAAAAGGGAAGAACAACTTATATGCTTAGAGCCAATTGTGGCTTCTCACTGTGTGAAATATAAATTAAAAAGTCAATGAAACTCTTTAAATATTTACTGAACTTCAAATATTAGACAATATAAAAAGAAACTATAAACAGGAACTTTAGTTCAAATAGTTTCAGAAGAATAGAAAATAAAACAGATTGAAGTGTCTTTAAGTATAAAAAATAGATTCAAACAGTGACCAGAATAACGCTGCAAACAGCCGTTTAAGGTAGAATCTTGACTTCAAGAATCGTAGAAAAGTCGCCACAAAGTAAAGCACATTACCACATGTTAGCAAATAATAAAATCTAATATAAATATATATATAAATATAAATAGTGGAGTTAAACTAAAGAGGAAAACATAAGTGTGCTGGTTCACGGTGGTTCTGATCGTGTGCCGGTCCTTCCTTCAGTAAAGTAGTGGCTGCAGCTGCTTAAACAGGTACCTTATCGGGGTTTTTTTATATCGGCTTTTTTTAAAGGTTTGGCCGATATAGAAAAAATTGAATATATCGGTCGGCCTCTAATATTTATTAGGCATCATTATTTCCTGGAAAATCAGGATGGTACCCTGACTTGGTAATTTGGACCTTAATTGCTTAATTTTATGACAAATTGCCTAAAGCGATTATCCGTATCTCTTCATAGGCGAACCAGAGCCGCTGGGCTCCAGGTGGATCGGTCCCGATCAGAGGAACCAGGGAGAGACTCACCAGGAGTTGCTGAGGATCCCCTTCATGCCTCCATAGTTGGGGTTTCCGTACTTCATGTAGTATCTGCTGCGCCGCGCTGCTCCCAGCTCCTTCCTGTCATCTGGACAGGAAACGGTGAAAACATCAGATCTGCCGCATAGAAGGGGGAGGTTTTCCTCTCCACTGTCGCTACATGCTTGCTCAGCATGAGGGATTGCTGAGGTTGGAGTCTGCATGTTCAGGAAACAACCTGACGTCATTGACTCAGCACAATCTGCTGGGATTCCTTACAAAACGTTTAACTGTTTGAATAATTGTCCAAAAAGGAATTTTCTCTTAAAGTGATTTGATACGACATCTGTTGTGAATCGGCGCTACAGAAATAAACCGAATTGAAACCAGAACCCTGATCAGAACTCCTTCCCATTTGGCTCAGAGAAGCAGATCCGTTTCTTTGAGGCCAAATCCACACGTAGCCGGCAAGTTTTTTTTTTTTAAAAAAAACAAAGATTTTCCTCCGCTCCTTGAAAAATAAAAATCTCCATCCACACATAACCGGATAAATGTGTTTTTCAGCAATCATAGACGTGGCAAACCAGTAGGGGGCAGTAGTTCTCCTAGATCCTATCCGCTCAGTAACTTTCTAGCCTTACAGCTTATAAGACGCTCTTTAACAATGGATGATACCAACACAGCTCTGAGGGCAGAAATGCTGGTTTTCAGAGTAAACACAGGTCGCACATGTGATGTTGGAGCATTTTTCCGTCGCAGATAATAACGTAACGGTTCCTGAAACTCAATTTTCAACCATCCACACACAGATACTGAAAACGGAGAAAACGGAAATCTCCACTTTTGGGGCCGAAAATCTAAAAACATCTCAGTTTTGTGAGACAGTAGGACTTAACCTCCATCAGTCGGTTCGTTTTCATGCTCATCTAAATCGGGCTTCAGGATTTCTGTAGACCTAGAAACTTTAAAGATTTAGAATAAAGTCTAAAATATTATCAGCTCAAATCTAAAGACTTGGGTTAATGTTTCTTTAGTCTCAGACTAAAGATTTGCTAAAAACAGAATCTTGTAGTGACACGACTTACAAGACTACTTCCTATCATTATCATTATTATTATTATTATTATTATTATTATATCTTCCCACCAAATTCCTCCCATCATGCTCAGCGTTATAAAGTTTCTTTATGTGTGAATATTGTAGCATTCTTTGCTGAGATTAATACGTCAAATAAAGACTTTCATCCAGACTAACTTATATCTATTTAATAAAGGTGTTTATGCTGCACCACCTGCTCCATGCAGATGCACAGATAGCGCTGGTTGCTGCCTGTATTCCAGGGGGGAAGGTTGGCATACACTTTGTAATTTATGGCCCATTTCTGGGCCGTTTTTCAGCCATGCAACACAAATATTGTATGTATTGCATATAGACCCTGTTATTTATTAATATGACACCTATGTTTATAGCCTACTCTCCTGGTGGAACAAAAATTAAAACAATTATTTGTGGCAAGGTGCAAAAATGACACCAGGAGAGGGATTCGAACCCTCGGTTATCGCGGTGGTGAACCGTCGGAGTAGAGGCCCAATTTTTAACCATCCGTCTCCATCGGCGTAGAACGTTTCACCAGGACTCTAATCAGTAGTCGATGCAGCGTTTGGCCACTACATGCTTTTTTTGGCGCCGTATCAGCAGGAGTTTGCCGGCCGAAGCGCCGAAAAAGAAGATCAAATTGTTTTCCTGCTAGTCGGTAACATCGGTGTCCTGATTTCCCCCCCCCCCCCGGCTCTTCAAGCAGCGGTGGAAGCATGTCGTGTTTATTTTTTTAATCCTCCGTCTCAGAGTAACGTCGATGGATTTCAGCGTTACAGATATGAACGGGGAAAATTATTAAAAATAAGGAGCAACAGCGCAGATAATTTATCGTGACAAGCAGTTTAAAAGATAATTAAAGTTGTGATGGTGATAATGCAGGAATGCAGTTTTTATGACCAGTTTATTCTTACCAAACCTGAAGCCTGTTTCATAAAAGCCTCAGAGCGCCGTAAAATGACCGTTCCGGCGTCTGACCTACTTTTTACGCGACGCATCCGGTCATTTGTGAAACTAAAGTTCATTTTTCTAAATAAAGTTCTGCAGATTACAAATTAAATCATATTTATGGATCTAAACAGATTATAGAGATGATATAGAGAGTTTTCCTCCTGTCTAATTCACTGGGAAACGGAAAGAGAAAATGTATTTATTAAATAACATAAATATGTGTATTTCAGCAGTAAATACTCCTCTCTACAGATGCTACTTTACAGATTTTTACAGACTCCAAAAAGGTTCTGCAATGTTGCAGGAACCGTTTAAAGATAGAAAATAAATCGAAATGGGTCTGGTGGAAGTTTTTATTATATACTGTGGATGGGTGAAAAATATTAATATTTTTGTTTGACTCCCACTTTCTGAAAATGTCTCCCTCTTTGCGCTGAATGCAGATTATTCTCACCATCTCAGCATCCAGCGCTCCCAGAGAGAGATTTGATTGGTCCTCCTGAAACAGCAGATTAGCTGCAGGAACCCGTTTTATTGCAGGACTCTGACCTGTAGATTAAAGTTTCTCTGCAACAGCAAAGGTTGCAAAGGCAACTTTTTATTGTTGCACCATTTATATCTATAAATCTGCCATCTTTGTGCTTAATGTGGATTTTTAATGTCTGCCATCTGAGAAACAACACATGTAGTAATTTGGCTTTTAACTGTTATTAATTGAATAAAGATGTGATTTTCTACACCCGTTTATACCTTCAGTGCTTATTGGGATAAAACGTTAAACATAATAATAATAATAATAGGCTATGAATAGTTAATAATTAAAGTCTGGCTGCCAGATGTGTGAATAAATCCCCACAATTTAATTCACTTTCAGTTTAAAGTTCGCTCCTTATTTTTGTGTGTATAATGTTTTAATAAAATAATTATTTAACTTGATAGTTGTCATATTCTTATTATACAAAGACGTCGTTTATTTCCGTAGTCGTCCATCTTGGCTGTTCTTATAATTTAGCATAGCATAGTAGCTAAACTGTGGATTAGTTTCTGTGTTTCCTTTCAGTGTCTGTTTGATACGATCTGGTTTAATAACTAATATTGTTTCTTACACAGAGGAAGGAGCTGGAGCAACGCGTTGCTCCATTTATCAGGAATAATTTGAGTCACGTTGAATCGTTATTAAGCCGACAACGAGAATAACATTTATAACAATGTCTCTCCCAGTCGTTAAATCTTCCCTTTAAGGTCAGAGGTCATACAGAGGTCATAGAAGGTCCTCCTCACTGCTGACAGCAGAAGAAGAATGCGTGTTACCGTGCGTGGCGAAGCGCAGCAGCAACTTGTTCCCTTTGAACGGTTTGATTGCCGGCCTCAGATCGTTCCTCAGCAGAGACGCTCGCTCTGCCAGAGACAGGTCGTCCACCTGAGACACACACAGTGAGTCACCAAACCACTTCCTGTCCCCCCCCCACCCAGGTGGACGTCTCTCTACCTGTCCAGCCGCCACCTTCGTGTCTTCGTCGCCGCCGCTCTTCTTCACCTCCTCCTCTTCCTCCACCTCTCCTTCCTCCTCCTCCTCTTCCTCAGACCCTCCATCACGACCCGCTGCGGCGTTCAGACAGACCTGTTTACCCAGAGTGCAGTGCGGCGCCGGGAGGCTCCGGTTCTGGTCCAGACTCACCTTTGTTCGGGTCGTCTGGGTGGGCTCCGGACTCCGTCTCCGTGGTAACGGCCTCTGGGCGGGGCATGCGGCTGGTGTTGATCAGCGCTCTGATGCAGGTGTCGTCGTCCAGCCAGACCACGTTACCTGGGAAACAGGGAAGGGGGAGGGGCTTCACTTCTGGTCCAGAACCAGAACCCTGAGACCCAAACCTGGTTCTGGACTTACAGGCCGTGTCGTTGATCCATTCGATGTGCGCCGGAGGATACTCCTTAAAGTAGCCGAAGACGTCCTGGGTGCTCATGTCGTCAACGCCGCTCACATGGATGGCCTCCATCCTCAGACGGGGGATGGCTGTGGGCAGGAGACAGCGTCAACTACGGCAATACCCTACTGTTGGTCAACTACGGCGATAACCCACTGTTGGTCAACTACGGCGATAACCTACTGTTGGTCAACTACGGCGATAACCCACTGTTGGTCAACTACGGCGATAACCTACTGTTGGTCAACTACGGCAATAACCTACTGTTGATCAACTACGGCAATAACCTACTGTTGGTCAACTACGGCGATAACCTACTGTTGGTCAACTACGGCAATAACCTACTGTTGGTCAACTACGGCGATAACCTACTGTTGGTCAACTACGGCGATAACCTACTGTTGATCAACTACGGCGATAACCTACTGTTGGTCAACTACGGCAATAACCTACTGTTGGTCAACTACGGCGATAACCTACTGTTGGTCAACTACGGCGATAACCTACTGTTGGTCAACTACGGCGATAACCTACTGTTGGTCAACTACGGCAATAACCCACTGTTGGTCAACTACGGCATAACCTACTGTTGGTCAACTACGGCATAACCTACTGTTGGTCAACTACGGCAAACCTACTGTTGGTCAACTACGGCGATAACCAACTGTGTTGGTCAACTACGGCGAAAACCTACTGTTGGTCAACTACGGCAACTACGGCAACCTACTGTTGGTCAACTACGGCAACTACTGTGGTCAACTACGCAATAACCTACTGTTGGTCAATACGGCGAAACTATGTTGGTCAACTACGGCGATAACCCACTGTTGGTCAACTACGGAAACCTCCTACTGTTGGTAACTACGGCGATAACCCACTGTTGGTCAACTACGGCGATAACCTACTGTTGGTCAACTACGGCGATAACCTACTGTTGGTCAACTACGGCAATAACCTACTGTTGGTCAACTACGGCGATAACCTACTGTTGGTCAACTACGGCGATAACCCACTGTTGGTCAACTACGGCGATAACCTACTGTTGGTCAACTACGGCAATAACCTACTGTTGGTCAACTACGGCGATAACCTACTGTTGGTCAACTACGGCAATAACCTACTGTTGGTCAACTACGGCGATAACCTACTGTTGGTCAACTACGGCAATAACCTACTGTTGGTCAACTACGGCAATAACCTACTGTTGGTCAACTACGGCAATAACCTACTGTTGGTCAACTACGGTAACCTACTGTTGGTCAACTACGGCAATAACCTACTGTTGGTCAACTACGGCATAACCTACTGTTGTCAACTACGGCAATAACCTACTGTTGGTCAACTACGGCAATAAACTGTTGGTCAACTACGGCAACCTACTGTTGGTCAACTACGGCATAACCCACTGTTGGTCAACTACGGCAATAACCTACTGTTGGTCAACTACGGCACCTACTGTTGTAACTACGGCAACTATGTTGGTCAACTACGCAACTATGTGGTCAATACGGCAATCACTGTTGGTAAATACTGCAATAACTACTGTTGGTCAACTACGCAATACCTACTGTTGGTCAACTCGGCAATAACCTACTGTTGGTCAACTACGGTAACCTACTGTTGGTCAACTACGGCAACACACTGTGGTCAACTACGGCAATAACCTACTGTTGGTCAACTACGGCAATAACCTACTGTTGGTCAACTACGGCAATAACCTACTGTTGGTCAACTACGGTAACCTACTGTTGGTCAACTACGGCAACCTACTGTTGATCAACTACGGCAATAACCTACTGTTGGTAAACTACGGCAATAACCTACTGTTGGTAAACTACGGCAATAACCTACTGTTGGTCAACTACGGCAATAACCTACTGTTGGTCAACTACGGCAATAACCTACTGTTGGTCAACTACGGTAACCTACTGTTGGTCAACTACGGCAATAACCTACTGTTGATCAACTACGGCAATAACCTACTGTTGGTCAACTACGGCAATAACCTACTGTTGGTCAACTACGGCAATAACCTACTGTTGGTCAACTACGGCAATAACCTACTGTTGGTCAACTACGGCAATAACCTACTGTTGGTCAACTACGGCAATAACCTACTGTTGGTCAACTACGGCAATAACCTACTGTTGGTCAACTACGGTAACCTACTGTTGGTCAACTACGGCGATAACCTACTGTTGGTCAACTACGGCGATAACCTACTGTTGGTCAACTACGGCAACCTACTGTTGGTCAACTACGGCAACCTACTGTTGGTCAACTACGGCAATAACCTACTGTTGATCAACTACGGCAATAACCTACTGTTGGTAAACTACTGCAATAACCTACTGTTGGTCAACTACGGCAATAACCTACTGTTGGTCAACTACGGCAATAACCTACTGTTGGTCAACTACGGCAACCTACTGTTGGTCAACTACGGCAATAGCCCACTGTTGGTAAACTACTGCAATAACCTACTGTTGGTCAACTACGGCAATAACCTACTGTTGATCAACTACGGCAACCACTGTTGGTCAACTACGGCAACCTACTGTGGTCAATACGGATCCTATGTTGATCAACTACGGCAATAACCTACTGTTGGTCAACTACGGCTACACCTACTGTTGGTCAACTACGGCAATCCTACTGTTGGTAAACTAAAGCAACCTACTGTTGAGTCAACTAAAGCAATAACCTACTGTTGGTAAACTACTGCAATAACCTACTGTTGGTCAACTACGGCGATAACCTACTGTTGGTCAATACGGCAACCTACTGTTGGTCAACTACGGCAACCTACTGTTGGTCAACTACGGCAATAACCTACTGTTGGTAAACTACTGCAATAACCTACTGTTGGTCAACTACGGCAATAACCTACTGTTGGTCAACTACGGCAACCTACTGTTGGTCAACTACGGCAACCTACTGTTGGTCAACTACGGCAATAGCCCACTGTTGGTAAACTACTGCAATAACCTACTGTTGGTCAACTACGGCAATAACCTACTGTTGATCAACTACGGCAACCCACTGTTGGTCAACTACGGCAACCTAATGTTGGTCAACTACGGCAATAACCTACTGTTGATCAACTACGGCAATAACCTACTGTTGATCAACTACGGCAACCCACTGTTGGTCAACTACGGCAACCTACTGTTGGTCAACTAAAGCAGCAACCTACTGTCGGTCAACTAAAGCAACAACCCACTGTCAGTCAACTAAAGCAACAACCCACTGTCAGTCAACTACAGCAACAACCTACTGTCGCTCAACTACAGCAACAACCTACTGTCGGTCAACTAAAGCAACAACCCACTGTCGGTCAACTAAAGCAACAACCCACTGTCAGTCAACTACAGCAACAACCCACTGTCGGTCAACTAAAGCAACAACCCACTGTCGGTCAACTACAGCAACAACCTACTGTCGCTCAACTACAGCAACAACCTACTGTCGCTCAACTACAGCAACAACCCACTGTCAGTCAACTACAGCAACAACCTACTGTCGCTCAACTACAGCAATAACCCACTGTCAGTCAACTACAGCAACAACCTACTGTCGCTCAACTACAGCAACAACCCACTGTCGGTCAACTAAAGCAACAAATTACTGTCAGTCAACTAAAGCAACAACCCACTGTCAACTACAGCAACAACCTACTGTCGCTCAACTACAGCAACAACCCACTGTCGGTCAACTACAGCAACAACCCACTGTCAGTCAACTACAGCAACAACCTACTGTCGCTCAACTAAAGCAACAAATTACTGTCAGTCAACTAAAGCAACAACCCACTGTCAACTACAGCAACAACCTACTGTCGCTCAACTACAGCAACAACCTACTGTCGGTCAACTACAGCAACAACCTACTGTCGCTCAACTACAGCAACAACCCACTGTCAGTCAACTACAGCAACAACCTACTGTCGGTCAACTAAAGCAACAAATTACTGTCAGTCAACTAAAGCAACAACCCACTGTCAACTACAGCAACAACCTACTGTCGCTCAACTACAGCAACAACCTACTGTCGCTCAACTACAGCAATAACCCACTGTCAGTCAACTACAGCAACAACCCACTTTCAGTCAACTGCAGCAGCAAGCTACTGTTGATCAACTACAGCAGCAGACAACCCCACACCTTTCTTCATCGCCTCCTTGTCCAGGACGACGTTCCGCTGACCGACATTCTCCTCGCAGCGGAAATGGAAACGTCTGGCACGCTTCTCCTTCCTCTCCAGCGCCTCCTGGAGAATAAAAACAGAATCGGATCAGAACCACAGCGGACCGTTTCCCAGATGAACAGCTTCCAAAGTACATCCCGTCAACCTGACATTGCTCGTTTCCCACAACAAAAGTTCAAAAGTTTCCATTGTTTCTCCCAGAGTTGCCTTGTTGAATTACAGCCGTATAATTCAGAAGTTTTTAATAGAACCCGTATCAGTAGCTAATTGGATCATTTCAGGATAATCTAACTCTGGAATCGATGCCCAGCTCTAGATGGTTGTGGAATCACGTGATCTTTGTTTGGTCATGTGACCGAGAGGCAGAGAGGATTGTGGATATTTAGCTGAAGCAGAGTTATTTCAAAGTGTAGAAAAAATACATATAATATGGATAAATTCCCAGCTTCCAACCTTGGAGTTCACATCGATCCCCGTGATGAAGGCTCCGGCCTTGTTCTCGTACCTGCGGCTGGTGTCCTGCAGACAGAAAGAACACATGGGGGGGAGGGGTCAGGATGAGCACCTGGAGGCCTCAGGTGAGGCTTCCACCTGCTCCTAATCAGGATCAGCCCTAAACCATCACAGCAGCCCGCTGATGGAGGGACGCCTGCTGAGGAAGAGGAGCAGCTTCTCCAACAATCGGATCATATTCGTTAAAAACGGTTAATCTGCGAACACGGCAGCAAGAACCTGAACGACAAAAACAAGCAAACGCGTCTCTATTGTCGTTAAACTAATGTAACCTTCGGGTTAAGGTCTCACTGCCTCCCGGACGGAACCGGGACTCCGTGCCCCCGCCTTCCCACGCAGCTTCGCCGGCCGCAGCTAACTCCAGCCCCCGGCCTGGCCGCGGCCCACAGCCCGGACACTCACCGGCAGCAGCTCCTTCAGGGAGCGGCTAACCGACACATCCTCCGCCTGCAGCTCTCCTTCCTCCACCTCCATCGGTTCAGCCTCCCGCCCATCTCGGTCCGACTCGGAGTCAGAGTCCGGCCCCGAGCGCTCCGAGCCGCTGTCGGATTTCACCGAGACCCGTAAGCTGCGCACCGCCGCCATGATGCTAACTGCCGCGGACAACAGGCAGAGTGAGCTGCGCATGCGCTAGCTCCCTTAACCCGGAAATGCTCTCCCTTAAGTTTTTTTAAGTTTTTTATCTTTGAACGTTTTTTATTTAACCAAAACGCCAAAATTATAAGATTAATTACATATACTTCATTAGAGTGAAAGTTTGGATAGTTAAAGATAAATAAAATCATATGCTTAAAGAATTTTTTTTACTAAATATAATTGTGAGGTAGGATTGCATATCGTACCAAAAAAAGTACAGAACAGTCCACAAAAACATGTTCAATGCTCTAGCCATCTTTCTGACAAAATGAACACTTATTACACTCATTGGAGAGAAAACGACAAATATAATTTTTTACTGGGTAATATCTGTGTATGATTTTAAAGATAAATTATTTTATTTTATTTGAAATAATATATCTATAAGGTAATAAAACAATTGCATTCCATTGACTTCTGCTTAAATAAGGCCATCTATGCCTACATATGGGGTTTGAATAGAGACCAAATTGGGCTCTAATAAACTTGTTGGTGCATTTCCTGTCAACCAGGTCAACACCCCCAACGGAAATAAATTTATGAATCAAATTCATATCTTAAAATGTTATATTTTATACTTAGAAATATATACTATGTGGAATCCGGCGATTAACCATATTAAATTATTTTTGTGGTATAACATATTACGTAAAAAACTAATAAGTGTACCAATTTCCTTAATCAAATAATTAATTTACTGTATTAAGATCATGAACAAACCAGTTATGTGAGCACAAGGTTTTGTTTTTGTGCAAAATATACAAATTATTCCACAGAAGACAATTATGAGTAGAAAAGTTGCTTGAACACAAGGCTCCAGCAAAACAAAACCTGTTGGTGAAAATTGGCCAGTTTGACAGGAAGCTTTGCAACAGAAAATGGACATTTTAATAGAAAATTCAGACCCCCTAACTTAGCAAACAAATAATTAGGTAAAATGTTCCATAAACTATTAGGGTTTCTAGGAAATCTTTTTACCCATTTAATTTTCAACACCCGATTAAAGACGGTAAAGGTCAAAACATCTAGTCCTCCATCAGATATAGAATTTGACAGGAGATTTTTCTTAACTTCATGTGTTTTTGTTTTTCCAAAGAAAAGCAAATAAAACGTTATCCAGATCAGAGCATCTAGTGACGAGAAAACATGAGATGCTCTTTACGTCCCTTCTGCTTTGCTCATCAGTACTCTACCATGTATTGACAGGCCCATAGTTAAACAGCTGCTTAGCTTCTTTTTTGCAGTTTCAGTAACATATGTAAAATTATCCTCCATATTTTTATGTTTTTTTGAAATTTTTTATACCGAGATAAGTGACAGTTTTTTTTACAGGAATAACGCAAACTTCATTATCAGTAATATCAGTTAGAGGTAAAATTTCACATCTTTTAAAATAAAGTTTTAACCAAGAAATACTTGAAAAAGAGAAATAACAGATAAAGCTCCGGAAATTTCTTTGATATTAATTTTGTGGTGTCGTCTGCAAGTTGAGAAACTTTTAATTCTTTATCTAATAACTAAATTCATTGAAAAGAGTTTTGTTGAATCATATAATTTAAAAAAATTTAAATGTGGATTTTAATAAATAAATGAGGAAATACATTTGTAAATACATAAATAAATATAAAAATACATCAATTTGGGAATTAATAAATAAAATGAAAAATACATTTGTAAATATATAAATAGGGAAAATTGAAATATAGAATTAAACAAATAAGTTTGAAAATACATGTGTAAATAAATAAAGAACTACATTTACACATTTACAGATCACATTTATTTTAATAAGGGGGGTGTTTCTAATACTGACCTAAAGCCTGATTGGTCAGCCCCAGGTCTCTGTACTTACACTGAACTGGATGAGGACAGTGGAGCGTTAAACCCAGTTTCTGCTTCTCCGACCGCAAATTTACACTCAGACGCAGACGCATTGACGGAGACGTTTTCTGTTTATAGTACTCCGCGTTTCCTCTCCAGTCTCTATAGTTTTTCAGCGTTGCTCGACCAGGACAGCAGGGGGCGCTTACTCTTCACGGTGTCTCTACCTACTATCGCAGCGTCGTTTTTTTTTTTTCTAGGCTTGTGAACGTATTTCTTCCTCAAGGTGCAATGAACGACAGAAAGTAAGTTTTGATTAAGCTGTAAAGCTTTTTACTAGAAGCTCATAGAATCCTCTAGAAACACACGGAAACAAACACAGCAGCCATTTTTTTTGTTTTCCTACACCTCCTTGTGTTCAAAATCACCAACAGACCAGATTAGATAAATGATCCTTTCATTATAAAGCATATAGTGGCCAAACGCTGCATTAACTACTGATTACAGCGACTATAGCGCCCCCTGCTGGTGATGTGATCTCTGGCTGTTGCTGAAACTGACCAATCAGATGAATACGCTCTCTATGACTGAGACAGACGGTTAAAATTTGGGCCTATACTCCGTACGTCCTTGCGTAGGTGACGGAGAGCCCGTGCATTGACGGATAACGGCGTTGCGTCAATCCGTCTCTGTGAAAACGCAGAAGCATAAACTAGGCGTTAGCATCAGCTAGCTACTCTGTGCGTCTGTGACAGAGTAATGCTGATTTATCACCAGGTCTGTCCTTGACATGGAGAGCTCCTGCGAGCAACAGTCGAAAACAAAGGTGCCCTGGAAGGTGAGGTGCTGGGGTTCAAAGGTTAAAAATCGAAGGTTAAACCCGGTTTAGGCTTCTAGCTAAGCTAGCAGGAAGCCCCCAAGTAGCACCTCCCAACCTAGCGCTCAGTCCGCCTTCGCATCTTGTCTTAAGTTTTTAACAACAGTTCACAAGCACCTGCTATTTTTATTTATCTTCAATTGTATTTATTAATTTATTTATTGCCACATTGATTTATTTATGGTCAATTATTAAAAAATTGTCCAATTCTTTCCCTCACGTCACGGATCTTTTTTTATTGAAGTAGATCAGGTAAGATGACAAGATGCAACTAAATACGTACAAGGAGGTACGAGTGGCAAAAAGTAACGGAAAGGAAAGAAGAACGAATTCAATAAATAAGAGTTAGACTAACAAAAGATAAATACACTAGTCATGTCCACAATATAACCACACATAACATTTTAAATTCAAGGCATTAGTGTAATTACATTCAAAGAATCTGTGTTCTGTAGATTCAACATGTTTGTTACAGAAAATACAGCCATTGTCTTCAAAACCAAATTGATTATGGAAGAATTCAGCAGAAGGGTATGTTCTATTAATAACCTTTAAATGAGTCTCTTTCGCTTTTGCTGGAATAGAAAGTTTGTAGAATTTTCATCTCAAATGTTCGACATCTTTTTTGGAGAAAAAGCTTAGGATTGAGTTTTGAGAAGATGAAAAAGGGAAAAGTTCTTTTTTAAATGTGAGTTGGTTCATTTAGGGTTCAGTAAATCTCGACTATTCATTGAGTGTGAGGGGAGATTTGAGTGTACATCATTTTTAGTTAAAGAGCAACTAAACGCCAGTGCCCAGCCTTACTCCGCCCACAAGAAAATTTGAAAATGATATCTAAAAGGGCCGTTGCTCGGTGGACTAACCGTCACTGGGGACAAGCAGGGGGGTTTACAGTTGGGCGTGGTCTGGGCATTGATTGACATCATTGGCGCCGTGGCTGATAGCTAGCTTGTAATTATGGGGAGTGAGAGCGACAGCAGCTTCGCGACCGAGCGCTCTTTTGAGGTGGAGGATTTCTCTCCGCCTTCATCACCAGAGGTGGAAGTTGAGGAGGTTAATGGCCCTGAGCCGTACATGTTTGAGCCGGTAGCTCGCACGTTGCCCGAGGCCACCGGTGCGGTCGGCACTGATGAGCCTGCCGAGGCATCAGTGCAGCGCAGAATGGGTCCCGTTACTGAGTGGTACATTAGTGTTAGCATTTTGCAGTGCTTTCCACAAGCGCCGGCTGCCGGCTATATAGCCAGCTCACGTTGTACCCAGCGTTATCATGGGGCTCTTGACTCGCTAGCTAAATGGACGATTCGGAAAGGCTATAAAGTTCACCGCTGCATTGTTGTTAAACCAGGCTGTCGGAGCCGTCGTAGACGAGAAGCAGAGTGTCATTTTGGTAATAGCGAAACCCAGCTCAAACTCCATCAAGTTGGCGAAGGAATCACGGGTGAAATGTTTTTTGCAAACTCCAGCATTAGGCGGGAGCTCGCAGCTTTTCCCCAGGCCAATTACGCGTAACCACTGGCGCCTAAAGTCTAATTGCTGTGGAAAGTAATGTGACCCTGCAGCACTATGACAGCCCACAACACTACACGTTCTCCCCATCCTAACAAACTAGACTACAGCAACACACCACGCTAATATTACAATAATACGAACAACAACTAATGCTAACACCTAGTCTATACTAAAAGCACTCCGTTAATCTAAAGTAACACACAATGACTAAATTATACTAAACTAACCACGCTACTAAACTACCTGACTAAAGTAGATTCACTAAAAACGCTACGCTAAAGAACTAACTAAATATCATGCTAATGATAACTTGCTAACGTGAAAATCGATGTAAAACGCTCGCTCACTATTCCAACCCGCTACAGGGCGTATGCGAGCCTTGACTGATTTTATACCCCAAGCGGCAGAGCGACGGACGTCACACACACCACCAAATCACGTCACACAAACTTCTGAGCAAATGGGGAGGACAGGAATGAAATTCATATGTAGTGTCACCGAAAATGCACAAATGGTGCCACACCAACGGTTTTAGGCTCAAAAATTAGATTTTATCTAATTTGCACTCAAATGTCAAAAAAGGGACCAGGACATGTAGAGAGGACTATAAGAAACATATTTATGCAGTTTATAAGCTACAAAAAGTTGATTTGGTGCTTAGTTGTCCTTTAAGTTAGATGCCATTGACATGACTTCTTACGGTATCATACGTGATACTTTGTTTATATTGTTTTTATCAATTGTGTAAAATTTTGAACTAAAAGGTACAAATGATATTTTTCCTGCATCATCAACCAAGTGCATTACAGACCAAATGCCTTTGTCTAGCCAGTTTATTAAAAATATTGATTTGCGGTTATATAAAAAATACCTGCAAAAAATAGCAAAACCTGCTGATGAAATAAGGAAAGCTTATAGGAAAGTTTATTTAGGTCCTAGTCACATTTAAAAAGAAATTATATGCCACCTAATATCATAAATATTTCATTAGGGATATAAAACCAGATTTTTGTATGTTTTAAATAGTGCCTTAACCAGTTTATTTTGCAATTAATACATTCAAAGTCTATTGCCTTAAGGCTGCCTTCGTTATAATCCTGAACCATTGTTCCTTTTTTGATGTATTGTGTTTTCCCTTTCCAAATCTAGTTGAAGTCACAGATCTATGTGGCTTCCTTGATTGATTCGGATAATCTCAGAATCGTGATACATGTTATATCGTCGTTCTGCACACGCAGAGATATTTTTCACATGTTTCATTAGTTTATTTCTGGTAATTCTTGCTTACCGTTGCTCAGACTGTGGAACGGACGTTGTTGAAAATTGCTCACACCTTACCATGATCTTTAAGCGCATTTAAGCGCCACATAAACCTCTTGACCGCGATCTTATCTTGCAAACAGATCTTTGGGCTTCAGTCGCTGTAGACGGACTCTGGGAGTGTCTGGTGGACATCCAAGGGTCATAGGTCAGCGACCTTCATAATCCAAACAAACATTTTTTTCACTGGCAAATTATTTTGTTTTAGAACCAGAAAGTCTCACCACCCCTTTAAAAAAAAAATCAATGTATATGTTTGTCCTAAAAAAATGTTTTTCATATGATTAAATCGAGAAGCAGCCATTTTATTCCTATTTTTAGAGTTAAGAAGAAAAAACTTTACTTTTACACACAAAAAAAAATCTGTTTTCCTGAATTTTACATTCTTTACAAAAGATAAAAAAAGCAGCTTGTGACCTAATAACAACATGCTAACTGTACCACTACATTAGTTCATTAACAGAAATATCAACCAGAAATTTCCTAAAAATACAGAAAATCTACCAAAACGAGTCATTTTCATGAGCGTTATTCATTTAGCGTTATTTTTACTAAAGTTATTAAGAGCCACTATGGATGCATTTCTGTCTTAAACTCCAGAGCTGATGGCAGCGTTGTTAGCTTTTATTACTAATAACTATGGATCATTCCAGTGAAAAAGAAATTTTAAGCTGATAAAGTATGAATGTGTGATTTATCATCTTATCATCTGTATCTTATTGACTCAGTCTGCTGAGTCATAAATTAGACTTTTCTGGAGATTTTTCTGTCATTTTCCTTATTTAATCTGTAAAACTATAAACTGAATAGAAAATAGTAATAACATGGTTATTAAGGAGGTAAAAAGCCATAATCGATAACAAAAATATAAATATTACATAAATTCTTGCCTGATTTGTTCTGAAACTCTCTGTGGTTTCTGGGAATTTCTTAAAACTTTTTACAAAAACATATTATTTTACATTTATTTACCATTAAACTTAGTCCACATAAGAAATATTTATAAATGTTTATAAAGTTTATCTCTTTTAATGACCCTGTTGGAATAAAAATCTCTCTTTGAAATAGAATGTTTATGAGAGCCTGTTAGTGTCGAAAAGTGGCAGCAGCGCCGATTTTGAGATCATTTTAGTTAGTTTGTGAGTGTAAAACCTAAAAAAAAAAGATAAAAAAGCTGATTTAAAAAATCTATTAATGTTTTTAAATTAATAGTTTAGTAAATAAAAAATGTTCAAGTGGTGTAAACACTTTAACATGACACTTATAAGCATTTTCCACATCACTAAAGAAAGCTAAAAAAAAAAGCTTTATTGAATGGGAGTTAATTATGTAAAATGGACAAACCAACATCTAAGCTTAAAAGCAATCTGAAAATGTTGGGGAAAAACTAAAGATTCTGACAAAATACACAAAAAAATCAATTTGAACCAGAAAATATAATAAGCTCAGGAGGAAAAACCTGTAACTGTGATGCCGTTGACTGAAGGAAGACCTCCCTAAGATGGCCGCACTCTACTGTGGAGTCCCACAGGGTCGTATTCTCAGCCCCTTTCATATTGACTTTATTTAAAGTAAATGATGGATAAATAAATAAATGACTGAAAGCCTTTAGTTTGGACATTTAATATACAACTAGACTTCTAGAGAACTTTGGTAATGTTACCGAAAACTGATGGACGTCCAACAAAACGAGCATTTAAATGGGAAGTGAAGGAAAGAGTTCCAGCCCCACATACAGCAGCTCTTTACATCTCTACTGGAAACCTGTTCCGTTTCTCTGGCTCTTCTGCTACTGTTGAATACACAGATTTTATTTGTGCAGGTTCTAATCTGGGTGCTCGGAGTGTTTCTCAAAGATCGGAGAGCTGCTGGAAAAATAATCAGGCAGAAAACGAGTGAAACACGTTGGAGTCAAAAGTGCAAACGATTCAGGAACTTTATAGCATCAGGTTTTCATGTCACAGTTTTCCTTCATGATGGAAATACACAGCTGACTGACATCTTTGTGTTTCTGCATCATCGGTTGGTCCCTGGCGAAATAAAACTGGAATTTTATTAGGAAAACTTGGAACAAGACTTGGAACGACGAGGAAATGTTTTTAGTGCAAATAGCTGATGCTGCTTTAAACGGCAGTGAAGAGTTACCGTCAGACTGAGAAGCAAGCAAGAGGAGAAACGACCGATTTCTGCTGTTTTCCTGGGAGCTTAAACTCAACACGGTGAGTTCAGGGTCATACGAACTGGGAATGTTTGAAGGAGAACCTGTAATCACACATTTCCTGATGGTGGACAGACAGAAGGTTGGAGACAATCTCCGGTTTTATCCTGGGGTTCACAGTCGGTGAGGTCTGAAGATCTTCCTGCTGGTTTGTGACCTTCTAGAAGCAGAAGATCTCCATGAACCCGCAGTCAGAAAGCTAAAGATGTTCCCGTGCAGAGCGGAGATGTTCAGAGAAGACGCAGAGCAGGAACATCTAGACCGGGGGAGCCCAAACTTTTTTCCCTCAAAGGCCAAACTGAAAATCTATCAAACATAGTAATTTTATTTTTTACACAGAATACAAATACTAATAGTTAAATAAAGTACTTCTATTCATTAAACAGTAATCTAACCTTAGTTTTCATGTAAAAAAAAAATGAAACAAAATATGACAAAAACGTCTTGTATAGCTATTTAGAATACATTTCTAAACTTCAGTATTTGACTGATTTATTATCGATTTCAGTAAAACAAAAGCCTCATGTTGCATTTTGTGAATTAAATAAAATACGACTATTTGTGTTCCTGTAAAGTGTGCAACGTTAAATACTTGCTCAAATCTACGTGTCCGCTGTAGCTGCTTGTCTTTCTAATTCAAATCTGATTTGTGAGATTTAAAATATAATGTAAGCGCCATGAGGACTAAATCACTCCCATGTATATTAATTGGACCCATTTATCCAAAGTGGAATCAGCAGTGGGAGAATAATAATGATCCAAATTACGTTACATTTCTTACTTAATATCAGAATGTGATTTAATTTGATTCAACTTTGTTTTTCAGTTGTTTACATTTTATATTCAAAGATATTGGCAAATTTACTTTGTGGTTAATTATTTTTATTTAATGAGTTTTAATTCAAATAAAAAATAAATACAAATTTTTATGAAATTTTCATTGATTTAGATTTTTTTTCTTGCATTAAAATTTTTATTTTCTTATTTTTTCTTCTTTTTTAAATCTTTCTTGTTGTGTTACCGTAGTTATAATCCAACTCTACGAGTTTGACCTTCTCTCTGTGTTTGATCCTCAGATTGTCTCAGAAAATAATAACCAATTACCCCCTGATTGATTTAGGATCTGCCAATTAACTCCCCTATGGTTGTGGATCATTTAGCTAAATCACATGTAATATGACATCTCCAAATCAGAATTATTGCCAGTATTAAACCCTATGTGGGATAAAAACATGTTTTGGCTCTTTGTAAAGGTTACACCCTGTATTTTCAAGGTATGACTGATAATAAGTTAGTTATTTTGGAACTCACATAAAAAATGAATTA
This sequence comes from Apricaphanius iberus, assembly GCA_028564705.1. Classification (NCBI taxonomy): domain Eukaryota; kingdom Metazoa; phylum Chordata; class Actinopteri; order Cyprinodontiformes; family Aphaniidae; genus Apricaphanius; species Apricaphanius iberus. Next base: position 97,317 of record JAPXFQ010002595.1, read on the forward strand.
CTTTGTCCTCGCCTACATATTTTTTCTGAAAAAAAAGGTGCCTATGCAACAATAGGTAGTTGAGGACTGAAACACACTTTGTGCCAATAAAACAACTTGTACGTCTGCATAGTAAGGGCTGCGCTCTGCTTCCTCCCCCAGATTAGATCAAATTAGGGCTGCCCCGATTCATCGAGACAATGTCAACGAGTACAACACAAAAATTGGTAATCAATGTTATAATTTATTATCTAAAGCTTTGTTTTTCTCTTAAAGCGGTCGCTGTCCCTTTATCTGCTCTGTCTGCCCCTCACACACATTCACAGTGTTAGCAATCAGGATCAGCGGCAGCTAAAAGCTTTAACAGCCATTAGCCGACAACGTAGCGCTAACGTTCTGGAGAGTTTTATTAAATAAAAACAGAAACGTGTTTAATGCTGTAATATAAAATTCATAAAGTAGAAGCTGCTTTCCACAGCAGGACAGCAGTGATGTTTGAGCTTCTGTGGCTGATGACAAACACGGACAGCAGCCTCTGTTAGCTAGTTAGCTTGTTAGCTGCTAACGTTAGCATCAGCAGTAGAGCTAGTTAGCTTGTTAGCTGCTAACGTTAGCATCAACAGTAGAGCTAGTTAGCATGTTAGCTGCTAACGTTAGCATCAACAGTAGAGCTAGTTAGTTTGTTAGCTGCTAACGTTAACATCAACAGTAGAGCTAGTTATCTTGTTAGCTGCTAACGTTAGCATCAACAGTAGAGCTAGTTAGTTTGTTAGCTGCTAACGTTAGCATCAACAGTAGAGCTAGTTAGCTTGTTAGCTGCTAACGTTAGCATCAGCAGTAGAGCTAGTTAGCTTGTTAGCTGCTAACGTTAGCATCAACAGTAGAGCTAGTTAGCTTGTTAGCTGCTAACGTTTAACAGAGAGCTGTTAGCTTATTAGCTGCTCGTTAGCATCAACAGTAGAGTAGTTTGTTAGCTGCTAAGTTAGCATCAACAGTAGAGCTAGTTAGCTTTTAGCTGCTAACGTTAGCATCAACAGTAGAGCTAGTTAGCTTGTTAGCTGCTAACGTTAGCATCAACAGTAGAGCTAGTTAGCTTGTTAGCTGCTAACGTTAGCATCAACAGTAGAGCTAGTTAGCTTGTTAGCTGCTAACGTTAGCATCAACAGTAGAGCTAGTTAGCTTGTTAGCTGCTAACTTAGCATCATCAGCAGCTTGTAATTTTATTAGCTGCTAACGTTAGCATCAACAGTAGAGCTAGTTAGCTTGTTAACTGCTAACGTTAGCATCAACTGTAGAGCTAGTTAGCTTGTTAGCTACTAACGTTAGCATCAACTGTAGAGCTAGTTAGCTTGTTAGCTGCTAATGTTAGCATCAACATTAGAGCTTGTTAGCTGCTAACGTTAGCATCAACAGTAGAGCTAGTTAGCTTGTTAGCTGCTAACGTTAGCATCAACAGTAGAGCCATTTTCTCCTTTCTACCCGACATGTCGGCTTTTTACCTTCTCTCCTTGGTATCCAGGGGGATTCATAGATTGATGGAAATGTCCAGATTCTCTCATATGAAGTCCTCTACGACCCGAGCTGCTGTTAGAGGTTCTGGTTCTGATCCGTTCATAGACAGAACAGCTGCTGCTTATTATTTTTAGTATTACATTACAACGTTTCCTCTGACTTTAGATGATAAATGTGGGCGGGAAGGATCTTTCTGTAGTTCTGATGAAGCTCCTGACTGAAGATGTTGTATTATTTTATGGATGCAACATTAACAGTGCTGATGGTCATTTCATTACGCTTAGCACACGTCATGTGCCGGCTGTATCACTAATCTTTTATTTTTTATATAGTTCATAAATGTTAAATGAGCTATCACCTTAAAAATTAATATTTTAGATACAACATAACACTTTGATGTAACACCCAAATATAAGAGCAGCTGCTCCGGCGATAACCTGCATTTTAAATGCGATAAGTCAACTAATCGGCAAAAATAATGAGTGATTAGTCGTTTATCAAAATAATCGTTTTGGGCAGCCCTAGACCAAATCCTGACTGGAAGAAGCACCAAGTCTTTGGTCCGGCCCAAAGTTTAATGTCTGATTAAAGTAGCTTTTGATATAACTTCTCGGGCATTGCTAACATAAATAGTTTGGGGGGCCATCTTTGGCCCACTGGCCCTAGCTTGGGAACCCCCGATCTCGACGTTCCTCCTCGTTATCGGAATGTTTACGTCTTTAGATTCACATACGTGACCTCATGAACATGTGTGACTCATGTGAAACAGGTTATGATGTGAATCCCTGTGGACCTCACTGTGTTTTTCTGCGAGGTTCTGAAGGGTTCTGGTTAGAACCAGAGCCAGCAGAGAGTCCTGCAGCTCCGTGATGCATTCACTGCTCGTTGGAAAAGGAAACTCTTCTCCTCCTCTGGGATTCTTTCTTGGCTCAGTGATGGCAGATGTTTCCCACCTCTGGACCTTCTGGGCGGATCCTGGTTCCTGACGGTTCTGGTCTCTGCCTGAGATCATTTCCTGTTGTTACGTTTTTGTCCTTCCAGTAGGAAGTGACTCACACCCCAGAATGGTTCTGGTTCTGTTGGAGGGTTCTACTCCGCCCGGTCCGATCAGCTGTGCGGTATTAAAATGCAGTACTGCTGAACGTACTGGACCGGGTTACTGGGTGGTACTGGAATGAACAGACTTGATCAGAACTAAATCAGTTTGACCCGTTGAACAGAACCAGCACACTGGTGCTGATAAAAGAACCAGCTGAATTTCTGCTTTTATTTTGTTTGAGTTTAGCTTTGGTTGTTCCTGGTTTTGGCCTCTAGAGGTCCTCACCTGTGACTAGAGCTCCAGCTGACCGGGCCGGGCTCACATCAGAACCTGCAGTAGGGTTTTCTGGGCGGAGCTTAGAGGAGAACGTTTGACTGATCCGTGAGGAGAACATTCCGCTCCACGCTGTTCAGCTCCGTCTTCACGGGAATCGATTCCCGTCTTCATCCACAAGGAAACAAAAACACAAAACCAGACGATGGATTCACCGTTTAAGACAACAGAACGCCATGCAGGTGGAACCGGCCGTCCGTGGCGGTTCCACGGGTTTTTGTGACGTCAGGTAGAACCAGGGGAGCCTCAGGAACCATGTAGGTGATGCCCAGTCTGAATTCCTGGTCCTGAACCTCCGTCGGGTTTCTCTGGAAGGCAGAATTAAAGGTGAAGTAGCTGATGTTCTCCTCCTGCAGCTAACCCAGAACCAGGACCTCCACGCCAGGTTCTATTTAAAGACCCACTTTCATCTTTTTTTTACGTTCTTAGAACATTTCTCTGATGCTACAGCATACTTTTTCAGAGCAGCATACCGCAACTGGAGTTATTTAACCAATTTTAACCAACCCACAAGTTTTATGTCCTAACGCTAAGGTCACAGAAGGACAAATATACTTTCTTTTAAATGCCTAAACCTAAATTATATATAATTTAAGTTGATTTGAACAGATTTTAAACACCAAATTGAAAAGTACGTTGTTTTTTTCTGCTGCGCATTAACCGAAAGTATGTCGTTCTGATGGGTATGCTGTTTTGTTAGAACACCGGCTTCTGTTTAAAGAACCGCTTTCATCTTTTTTTTTTTACGTTCTCCGAACATTTCTCTGATGCTAGATAACATATCCTAAGAAAACTAAGCTTAAACTCTACCGTCTCAAAACAGAACGCGTTTGTGACGTAGCGACCCCACTGGGTGGGCTACAAGTTACAAAGAAACTAATATATTTCATATTACTACTTGCAGTGTCAAAAATGTAATATGTTTGCATTACATATTACTGTCTTAAAAATGTAACCGAGTTACGCTACTTTAAGTTACTTTTGGCCAACATCTTAAATATCTAACACGACTTCTAACCACCGTAACTTATGAATTTACATTTTACGCAAGTGTCACACCACAAATACTGTATTATTTTATTAAAATAAAGTCTCTAGTTCCTTTGCATTCCTTCTGTTTCATGGTAATGTTTGTTAAATCTAATCAATCACAAAGATGGCTGACAGAGATGAGACTCTGATGTCTGAAGTCTTACAGCAGATGGTTAGGAAAACAGTGTGAATAATGTCCATCTTTTCCTCAGCCGTCCTGATTCTCTCATGTTTTAGTTTTAGGCAACAGGAAGTGGATCTTCTTCTATGGTATCCATCCTGGTTTGGTCTGTTGCATTGGTGGCCAGAAAAACAGTTTAAAACGCTTTTGTAACTTGAGTTACTGAAATCGTAACTAGTAGCACGTTGTTGTATACTTTGTATGTAATGCATTAGCTTACTCAGTTACTGAAAAAAGTAATCTATTCCTGTAACTCGTTACTTTTGTAATCCATTTCTCCCAACACTGAGAACGGACACAATCATAACTGTAGACACGGCCAGACCTTTTGCCAACAGAGATACGCAGACCTCTGCAGGACATACATTGTCCAACTTACCACTTCATAGCTCAATAAATGTGGCAAACCGATCCAACTCTTTTTACATCCATTAGTGTCCGATTAAAGGCCATAAAAATGATGAACAGCTAAAATAAACCTCTGAAACGTTGCACCGATAAAGTGAGAACTAGTTCTATGGGAGCTAAGTCACAGAAAACAGTACAGGTTTAGTTGGTCTGGCAAAGGAAACAACGTAATAATAATTTAGAGACCTAACATGTTTAAAATAGCTCTAAAGATGATGGAAGTGGGTCTTTAACGTGTGATCTGAAGCAGCTGACAGAACCGGACCTACCTCCCAGAACCTCCTCGGAGTTCAGTTTCCCTGCTGAAGGAGAGGAGAGACAGAAATCAGACTGAGGAGCTTCGTGTTGTTCAGCAGCTCCCTTCCTTCCTTCCTGTGATCCAGTCGGCCTGTTCTTCCCGGTCCGGATCCGGAGTTCTCCGGGCTTTCTGGAGGGTTTTCTGCAGACTTCACGCACCAGTCTGCTCCTATCTGATCCATGTAGGTCTATAGAAAACTCTGGGAAAGCTTCAGACTACAGGCTTCAGATCCATCCGACAGGAACCAAAGACCCGGTTCAGGGCCAGAGAGGTTCATCAACCTCAGATCTTCCTCTCTACTCCAGCTGTTTGGGAATTTCCTGGTCGGATCTAAAATCCTAGATTCTGTCTGACTCTCCTAATCCTCCCCAGTTTAGCAAAAACCGTCCACCTCGTGTTGGAACGTGTACACTAAACAGGGACAGAAGGTGTTACATTATTCATTTTATTTAAAGAATATATGTCTTATTTTGTCAATCAGACAGCAGCAGCTGATCCAGAACGCTGCTGCTCGTGTTCTCACTAGAACCAGGAAAGTAGAACACATCACCCCAGTTCTAGAGTCCTTCCTCTGGCTCCCTGTAGCTCAGAGAATTAACTTCTAAATACTCCTACTAGTTTATAAATCACTGATGATGTATGATGAAGACCTGCTGTCACCATATCAACCCAGCAGACCAATCAGATCCTCCATCTCTAGTTTACTGATCATCCCTAGAACCAGAACCAAACATGGAGAAGCAGCTTTTAGTTTTATATGGAACAAACTTCCTGATGACTGCAGAGCTGCTGAAACGTTTGGCTCTTTTAAATCAAAGATTGAAACTCTACTGTTCAGAGATGCTTTTGAGTAATATTGATTTTTGACACGAATTTTCTTTTTATGCTTTTCCTAAATTGTTGTTTTTAATCAAACGCTATCTTTGGTTTCTGTACCACCGAATCATGTAAAGCAACTTAAATTGCCTTGTGCTGAAAGTGTGCTATAGAAATGAAATTGCCTTATTTAGAGAATTCTTTCCACGTGCAATTGTTTTACTGCATTAGCAGATTATAATACTAGATTATAGTCTGTAACTTTTCAGATTGAGTGAAATAATCTGCCAGTGCAGTAAAACAATTGAATATGGGAAGAATTCTCTAAATAAGATTAATAATCTAACACCTTCTGCTCTTGCTCAGTATATTGGTCTCAAAACAATATCAAAAATATCTTTTCAGCTGGAAAGAAGATTGTTGGACTTTGTTAAACAAACAGTTTTTGCAGTGTAGTCCCAAAGGTTCGGGATGGAAACTCAGAACTTGTCCAGGAGAACCAGCTCAGCTATGGAGGAGCAGCTGCTGGTTTCTCCTTCCAGGATCTGGATCTGTCATGGTGGACGTCTCAGGAGCTCAGACGGACATGGATCAGTGGCAGAAAGCTATCAGGACCCCCTCAGAAGGCTACAGGTGTGGATCACAGGAAGGACAGAAAGAGGGCGGGATCGGCAGGACATCCAGAACGTAGGATGGCTGCAGATTGGCTCAGACAAACAGACGTACAGCAGCCGAGTGAGTCAGCTTGTCGAAGCGAAACTTCAGGTTGGATCTGGGAGAGTTCTTGTTTTTCAGCTCTGAAAGAGGAAAGGAAACCAGGATTAGGTGAAACATGGCGCAGAAATCAGAGTGGGACATAATGATGGCGGGCGGGAACCTGTGGGGCTGCGGCAGACGATCAGCGGACAGGAAACCTCCAACGGCGCGGTCTGAGACGGACGGATAACATCGGGAAGTTTCAGGATTACACATCGGCTCCACAGGAAAGAGTTGTACACTACTCTGATCCTGAATCCTCATCAGAACACACAAAACAGCTCTGAAGTTCTCCTTACCAGGTGAGCATCATCAGGGGCAACGCTGAAGCTGCAGGTGCTGGATGTGGATCTGGAAATCTTACTGCTCTCCTTCTTCGGATGAATCCTGCAAAGACAGAAACATTCCTGCTGCTGCTACTTTGCTCCCATTTAAAAACCAAGAGCCAGAATGAAAATCACCTGTCCCGTTGTCCCGCCTCTGGAGAGCTGGGATTGGACGGCAACTCCGACCTCACTTCCAGCATCGGGTGGCAGCAGTCGAAGCTGCGCTGCTCGCTGAGAAGGCTGACACATCAGAGAGAAAACTGAGTTTAACTAGAAGAAAACTTTAACAGGAAGCTAACTGGAAGCTAACTGCAAAATATCTGGGAAATAACTGGAGAACTCTGGACACTCTAAGCTAATTGGAGGATAAATGGAAGCTGCTTGGAAGCTAACTACAAGCTAGCTGGAAGATAGCTACTTGCTAGCTGGAAGATAATTGGAGGCTATCTGCAACATAGCTGGAATAACTGAAAACTAGCTAGAAAATAAAAGGAAGCTAGCTGGAAGCTATCTTTGGATAGCTGGAAAAGAACTGAAAGATAACCGGAAGATAGCTGGAAAATAACTGGAATCTAGCTGAAAGCTAGTTAGAAGCTAACTGGAAGCTAGTTGTAGGATAGGTGGAAAATAACTGGAATCTAGCTGGAAGATAGTTGGAAGATAACTGGAAGCTAGTTGTAGGATAGGTGGAAAATAACTGGAAGCTAACTGGAAGGTAACTGGAAAATAACTGGAACCTAGCTGGAAGCAAACCGCAAGATGGTTGGAAGCTAACTGTGGGAAAGCTGGTGAATAAATGGAAAATAAATGTAAAGTAATTGAAAGATCACTGAAAGCTGATTGGAACCTAACTGGAAGATAACTGGAAGCAAATTGCAAGATAGCTCAAAGCTAACTGTTGGAAAGTTGTTGGAAATAAATGGAAAATAACTGTAAGCTAACTGAAAGATGAATGGAAGCTGCTTGTAAGCTAACTACAGGCTGGCTGGAAGTTAACTGGAAGCTGGCTGGAAGATGGTTACAAGCTAACTGGAAGACAATTGGAGGCTATCTGCAAGATAGCTGGAATATAATTGGAAACTAGCTAGAAATCTTTCAGGAAGCTAGCTGGAAGCCAACTGGAATATAGCTGGAAAATAACTGGAATCTAGCTGGACGCTAGTTAGAAGCTAACTGGAAGCTAGCTGGAAGCTATTTGTGGGATAGGTGGAAAATAACTAAAAGCTGCTTGGAGGCTAACTGCAAGATAACTGGAAGCTAATGCTAAAGGTTCTGCTCTCAGCCGGATCTAGTACAGAAAGAAAAACTTCATTTGTTCTGTTTTTTTCAGATTATATAAAATCACTTGTAATTATATTCTGCACTAACTGTGCATCAACATAAAATAAATCCTCTTGTTTGTTAAAGCGCCCTCAGGGTTTTTCCCTCCCTGAGAGGTTGTGAACACTGGGAGGTAGAAAGTGCGTGTCTACCTCCTGTGGCTGTGTTTGTCTGTCTGGCTGTCGACGCTCAGCAGGCGAGGGAAAAGACCCGAGCGCCTTTTCACAGGAGACTTCACGTTGCTCTGACAACAGAAACACAAAATCAGTCAAAAAAAGGCTGAAAATGTTTCCAACTGTAACATGGGTCTCATTTATAAAGCTTCCTTACGCACAAAATGTGTCTGAAAACTGGTGGAGTCCATTTCTTCACTTTATAGAAAAAAACGTGACGAAAAACTGTGCGAAACTTTGATCCCACTAAGAGACTTGCTGCCTGCGCACAGTTTGGATATGAGGAAACTGGGAGGGTAGCCGATGAGATGGAAACGTTGTGAGTTTGAGATACATAATCAGACGTTGTAGATTCCCACACACACAACACACACACTCCTCTGTCTCTGAACTGAGAATGAAAATCTGCATGAAAATATATATGTATCAAAGTACTTTTATGTGTATAGTACTTTTCAGATTAAACAGCAATGGCAGTCACTGGTGCATTAATGGTGATAAGGTGTGTCGCAATTAGGGGTGGGGGAGAAAAATCGATTCACACAAGAATCTAGGTTCTTTGCGTAACGATTTCTGAATAATTTTTTTAGAATAAAAAATTTTATTTTCAAAAAAATAATAAAAAAAGTTTTTTTACATGCAGCCCAGGTTTGGAAAAAAAGGTTTAAATTCACGTATATTTAAGTATGTAGCAGTTTACTTTAGAAAGTCTTCACTTTTCATTCATTCTGTTATAAAGGTTTAAGATGTGGGAAGTAGAACATTAAGAAAATTATAGATCTCTTCAATACTATAGTGAATAAAAAATGTGCAATATTGAAGAATCTCAACTGAAATTTAATCGGCACTTGCAAATAAATCAAAAATTGAATCAGGAGAAAAGCAGAGAGATTTTAAAAAAAACTAATATTATTGATTGTGAATCGATTCTGAATGGAATCGTCACTCCACGAAACGGAATCAGAATTTAATCGAACCATGAGTTGTTGTAAGATTCACATCCCTAGTCGCAGTAGGTGTGATTACAGGGTACAAATATAAATACTACAGTGACTATCAGGGTTATAATAGTTTTAATATCTTCATTAGTTTTAGTTTTTGTTTAGTTCTGCATTCTGTTGTACTTTAAGTTGGTTTTTGCCATTTGTTGGGTGGTTTAGTTAAATTTTACTCAAAAAAAAAAAGCTTAGTTTCAGTTTAGTTTTTATTAGTTTTAGTTTTAGTCCTTTCGTTACTGAGTACCAATGCCGATGCTTCTACCACACAAAAATTATGCGATGAACTGGAATACAGGTTTTATTTCCTTCTCTGCTTGTTACAACAAATTATGACGAATTAGACAAATAATATATATTAATAAAAATGACCACAGGACTAATATTTCAAGTTAAAAATTAAAAATTTCATGTGTTATTATTGCAAAGTTTGCACATTTTAAGTATCCGTTCATGGTGTCTGTTAACCTTAACCGATATGAGTACATTAGATCGTATCGGGGGCGATACGAGTATCCGTGTCGCTGCATACCTAATATTTTATAGTTTAATTTTTTACATAGTAATTTTTCTGAGGTGTTGCTTGGTAGATTTAGGTAGTGTTGATCAGGCAGAGCTTTGCTGACGAGGTTCATTTCATTACGGCTTCAAACGTGCATCTCTTTTCTTTACTGTTTCTCTCATGTGAGACAATTGGCTGAAACGACAAACTGACTTATTGAGCTCTAGTTAAGGCTCAAACAATTGTATGTGTGCCATCTTTGTACCCCCCCCAGTGTAAAAGTCCTATCTGCGTTGCGCTTTGTCCGCCTCTCGGTTGCCGGTACAACGGCTTAAATTGATGCCAAATATTCATGAGACACTTTGCACTGACCGTTTATTGCAGAAAGTGTAGGAGGCCTGAGCACATTTCTAGCAAGATTGGGATTTATGAAGTGAAAACTGAGTGCAACCCAAAGTTTAATTATTGGGAAAAGAGAGAATTATTTGTGTGAGTACATTTGTTAAGCTGATTTTACAGTTTTGGTGAGGGAAGTTTTATAGATGAGACCCCTGGACTGGTTCTGCTTACCTCAATGCTCAGGTGGGCCAGGCCGCCCCCACTTAGGCTGGTGGGGAGCCCCGCCCCGCCGCGTGACATGGTTTCCATGGATACGCTCCGACCCTTCATCGCTCTCTGAAATGAAGCAACAGAATTCATTTAGATGTGAGCTACAGCGCCTCACGGAGGCAGCATCCCAGCTAACTGCGTCACCCCATCATGTTGGCCTCAACCAGGCTGTGGATAATGAGACGTTAAAGATGACATTTAGTGCGCTGCGAGAAAAAAAAGCAACCAGCTTTATCTTAGCATGAACAATGGGAGTGAATGGTAACAGCTAGCATTTCATGTGCAAAAGTCATGAAAATGACTTAATAATTATCCTAAAAAAGTTCATGATGCTCTCAATACTCATACTGATTGTAAATGATAATAATAAGCAACACGGAGGAATTACAATAGCCAAATTTATACTTGTGTGGCAAAGTGCACAACAAAGGCCCGGGTGGGATTCAGTCACCTTGCCACACAAGTTTAGGACAAACCACAGCTGCAAAGCACGAGGACAGAGCCGGACATAGGCAGAAGTGGGTGCTTAAGGCCCCCGAAACCCATCCGAGATATTAAAATATGAATATTACTCCATTTGATTAAGAGTTGTTTCAATGTAAACGATTTAAAACTATTTTTGTAGTAGCTAAGTTTCTTTGTAGCCACTTCTTTTAGTCATTTTTAAATTCTATTTTTATTTTAAAAATATTCAAACGTTGCAAAAATATTTGAATTGAATACATGTAAAGGAATAAAAATGCATATTCTGCACCTTTTTATTTAGAAAAAAATGTTAATCATATTTAAACATTTTAGTCAAATTAAAATTAAATTTAAAAGTGCTTTTTAATATTCGTTGTTTGATTGCTGTGTTACCATGGTTACAAGCTGACGCCTTACGTTAACCCAGCGATGTCCAAAGTGCGGCACAGGGGCCCCTTACGGCCCTTGGATGGATTTTGTACGGCCTGTTTGGGGCCCGATTGGTACCTTCTGTAATTGGCACCACAACACAAATAATTGATGCAGATGGAGACTTTCTTTAACAACGGCATCATTTTTGTTGACAAATTAAAAGGAATAGAAAATGATCATATTTCTGATTTCTTTTTAATTTAATTGTGTAACAAAACGAACACAAAAGTAGATGTAGAGACAAGAAAAAATAGCTAAATATAACAGATGTTCAAAGAAATAGTGACCCAAACCCCGTTCTTTCTGCTAAGATAAAAAAAAAAGGTCTCCTCTGAAAAATTTGACCGTTTTTTTGAAGATGATTTCTTTTAAGAAAGGACACTTTAAAAGCCCGTTTCTTTAATCTACAATCCTTTAAAATCCCCGTTTTTTAAATAACAATTCCTACTTTTTGTTTCATTAAATTATAATCAGTTTAATTTATTGTTAAGTAGGTAAAAAAACAAATATTTTCCACGTTAAAAACAATCTTACTTTTGTGGCCCTTTGGCACTTTAGACTGGATGATTTTGGCCCTTCAAGCAAAAAGTTTGGACATTTCTGCTTTAACATTTCTATTTTGTTTGAGCAGACAGATTGTCTCAGATAATATTAATAATTACCTCTGATTGATTTTTAGGCTCAGCCAAATAAACTCCGCCTACTTTCCCAGGTTAGACCCAATCTTGATAGAAACGCTGTTATTGTGGGTAGTTGGTTTTGAATCTAATCTCCCATAATCCTCTCTGTTACGGCAGAGAAACGTGACCAGGTGAGTAAATCAGAACCAGGTCTCATACTGAGTTAGGACTCTAATAAAATGCAGAAGTTCATACTGGTTTCCAGCGGAGGGTCAGATGGTCATACTGGGAGTCAGACTGACCTTGATAGACTCCAGCAGTCCTCCGTGGGCGTGTCCGTTCTCACCTCTGCCCTCCTCCTCCACACCTGAGCTCAGTCCCAGCATGCACTGGGAGCGGCGCTGCAGCTCGTCCAGGAGGGCGTCCAGCAGGGCGGAGCGGGTCCGCTCCTGAAACAGGAACACAGGGAGAGAAAACGCTCCAGAGAACCGGGAAACTCATCTTTTCTGTTTGACTTCTCCGTCGGATAAATCAGGATTTGATCTCAAACGCTGGGAAGCTGATTTAGACACAACATTTCCTGGGTTACGTTGGGGTCAGAATCATGGAACAAGGAAGAGATCCGAATCCTTAGTATGTGCTACATGCTACGTAGCAGCTACTTCTCGCCCGCTGATGCAGTAAATACTGCGTAGGAAACGAGCGAGTAGTAGGCATGAAATCGGACGTTCTGCTCCACCTGGGGTCCCGTCCTCAGCAGCCAATGTCACTCTTCTTTTACGATTTTGAGGCTTCCCCTGCATTGTGGGATAGTTTAGCGAGCATCGGGAAAGTACACATCCGGGAACTTTATACCTACTACACCGATCCATAGTGGAGATTCAGATCTACTACATCGCTCGCTTACTGCTTTTCGCCTGCTACGTAGCAGCGTAGCAGCGTAGCAGCGTAGTAGGGGGATTCGGATGCAGGGGCTGTTTCAGCAAAGAGAAGCAGAACACTTAACCCCGACAGTGGAGACACGTACTACCCACGTGCGAAGCGCATCTACTTCCTCTCAAAGCGTTTCACGATAGTTACGGGACGCGAATATTGGAATTGTACCCATTAGCATGTAAGCTCCCGCCTTCTGCTGATTATGGTCCTAAATGTGAAAACAAACAGATTACATTCAGTGGCGGAGGTTGGATGTTTCTGAGTATGGGGCCATCAAGGGGCCACAATATTTATAAAAGGGACAAATATTAGACCAACATCCTCACACACAATTACCAGTTTTGGTAAGGCAGATACATTTAACCACCAACATCGTGTATAAACAGTTTAATGTCATTTTTAATGCATATTTAGTGTATATTTACAAAATACAAACACAGCATTGTGTCCGTTTCTTAAAGCCACAAATAGCCGTTTTTAAGAATGTTTGGCAAGGCAAAGCAATTTTATTTGTATAGCACACTTTCAGCACAAAGTAATTCATATTAACTATTTGAATCAGATCCGACTTAATGACAGGGAAAACCTTTTTTGGAAAAGCTGTGGGTAAAACATTAAGGCAGCAAGAGGAGGATGTTAGTTGCTCATTGAATACAGACAGTTGCTGTTGATTGGGGGTGATATTGGTCGTTGGTCCTGCACCGAAGTATAGACTAAATGTCTGATTGTTCGAATGTTTTCAGTAAAGAAGCTGGATAATTCATTACAGGCCCTGGTGGAGTTTACTGCAAAAGTCTGCAAATTATTAATATTTCCGTTAATGATTTCAGAACAGAATGATTCTCTTGTATCTTTCAAAGTGAAATGGTGTATGTTCAGCCTGTTTTTGTAGATACCTTATAACTATTGTAATCATCTGATTATGATTTCATTTGGACAAGACAGTTCCTTTATAGACATTTACTGAATGCAGCTCCCAGCAGCCTTGGACGGAATGCCAGCGGTGCGGAAGAGAAGATATGAACTTTTAAAAGAACAAAAATGTTACTTCTAACTATTTTTTTCTGTTTCACAGGGTTCTTCCCACTTTAAGTTTGATTTATTTCAGAATATAACATAGTAATAATGTCTATGTTCATGGGTTTTCTAAGCTTCTTCCACAGTATTAACATGTATCAAGTCAGATTTAATTATGTCTTCACATTTAAGACATTCTTATACCTACTATTACATTTTTGGGTTTTGAATTTAGATTTTGGAAATTGTTAAAATAATTTTTTTGGTTAATGCCAAAAGAGGGTGAATTTATAATTAACAGATTGACATTTTTTGAGTAATGGGAGTTAAGGTTAAAAAGGTATTTTAACAGGTTGAGTTTTGAATTTTAATCTGGAAGTCTTGTTGTGGTATCATATGAAAGACTTCATGTTTTAAACTGATAAAATTTCTTGGGTTTGACATTTTTTTTTGCATTCTCAAATGCTTTTAGATCTTAAGTTTTAAACACTAACCCTGAAGGAGAGTACAGAGGAGTTATCAATCTATTTGAAAATAGATTGAAAGAGGGATTTGTTGTATGTTATTTTTTTGGGCTATTTTATATCTTTAGTAAGCATTCAGAAGGTAAAAGTCTGTTTATATTATGCATGGTTGTAAAACATATTCTTGACCAGTAGATTACATATTCTTAACTGGGGTAAGCTTTTAAGCAATAAAACTCTTGGGTAATTTACTGCATGTTGCAAAACCAGGATGTCTGTAGATTAGGGTGTTGAGATTAGGAAGCCAGATGTAGGGAGGAAGGACCATAAAACCATAAAACTCAGAATGAACTTTTGACTTGGATCCAGGAGGAGGACACTTAATTCTGGACGGACCAGTGGTTGTCAAGACACTTTTTAAAAACGTTCTGATTGGAGCAGATTCCGAGGGAGAAGAGACGCCCAGATGATGGGAAATTTCGGATGTCTATAAAAGATATGACATGAAAACCATTCGTTGTCAGATGTCTTATCTGGCCCAGAGAAAATGGGCATGTTTCTCTGTAAAACTGCATATCTGTTAATCTGTTTGAAATAAAACTGAGAACTGGAAATTGGCTCCATTTTGTCTCTGCTTGAACATGCACTGAATTATCTTTTTTATAAAAATTTAATTCTACATAACCCATTTCCACTGCGACCAGTGCGGTACAGAATGGAACGGGTAGGTTGTGTTCCCATTACCATCTCTAAAGAACTGTAGTGGGCGGGGCTTAACAAAAGCTCCAGCAAAAAGAGTCTCTCTTGTGTTGTTGAAGATTTCCTTTTTGGAAAGCAGATTTTTTTTAACCAATGTACTACTTAGACTTTCATAGCTCAGATTGATGTTAATCTAACCATCTTGTTTTATAAGGATACTTTGCAGCTTGTTTTTAGATGGACACTAAATTCGACTCCAGGACAGGATGATTGCAATAAAAGCAGGTTTTTGAATTTCTTCTTAGGAAAAAATTGATTGAAATCTGAAATTAGATGTAATTTTTAAGCCATATCACCCAGCCCCATCTCCTAGTGTTTCTGTAAATATTCACCCTCTATTCTGAACCTTTAATCCTGTAAAATAAGAGCGGTTTGGACCTTATTTAATTATGTTAGTCAGGGGAATCATATTTTGACACAAAAAGAAATAGAAGAAATAGTGCATTGAAAAATCGCAATTTAAAAGTACTGCTCTGCCATTAAAATATGTTTTTGGTTTCATTTATTGAAATACAAAACCTAAAGCAATCTAAAAATAAAATATACGTAATTTTAAAAACAAATCTAGAAAACGTATTTCCTGAAACCATGAAGAATATCTGTGAAGCTGAACCTACTGTGCAAAATGCTTCACCAGTAGCAGGACACAAACCCAGACCTCCCAAACAGGAGTCACCATCATTAACCACTCAGCCAACATGACAACATGGTGAAATTCATGGACTCAATAATATATATACTCACAAGATCACCACATTGTTTAAAACCTGTATAATTTGTTAATCACGCTGATTTCTTTATAATTTTAAGCTGTTTACAGTTAGCTGCAGTGTTCTGCTTATATGAAACGTTAAACTATAATTTACTCTGAGACAAACAAACAGCTCCAGACCAATCAGCTGCTGCGTAGGAGTGAGAGGGACATCATGTTAGCGGACCAATCAGTGCATAGGTGGGCGTTTCTAGTCGCTTCGGCACGCTTGGAACCAATGCAGAGGTAGTCCGAAAAAATGGGTCGGCTCAGAATGGAAGCAGGTAATGGAAACACGCCAAAGCGACCCGTTCCGTACCGTACTGTGATTAGTGGAAACGGGGCTAAAGTGAACCTGGAGTTTTCTTTTAGCCTGTCGACGACCCGTAGCTTCCTAGTTCAAGGAGAGTTCTTTTTTTCCCAAAGCTACTTTAATGGGAGCAATGGTATCGATGATGTCTCAGGAAGTTTTCCACCAGCTTGTTTACAGAAGTGGAATTGGGGGCGAGGGCAGAGTGGTAGGAGATTTGTATAAGAGTTTCAACTGAGCTGTCCCCTTTAAAAAGTTTTATGGTCTCATTGTGACTCAAACATTTGGTGGAGTTGGAGAATCTCAAAGAAACCAGGCAGATGGTCAGATAGCGCACAGTATCAACTACAGAGATGTTAGAGATATTTAAAGCTTTGCTAATGATCAAGTGTGTCGTCGATGCTGTTTGACATGCTGGGTCAGGCCGAAGTTATGAAGACAATGTTTGAGACAATGACTACAAAATAAAATGGCAAAAGGTTTTCCTCTACTATGTCTGTTCCGATAATCAGACATGACTGCTAACGATAAAGACTATATTTATTGTCTAAACATAGAAATCATTTTTGTCATAAACTGGAGTTTACTATTTATCTATTATCTATTCTTTGTTACATTGTACAATCCTCATCTAAATTCCTACGTTTTATTTGTTAGCAAACATGCAGCTAACACTTTTATTATGACTCCTGAATGCATTTATAGGGCAAATATTTTTCGTTCTTTACATTTAATGTGTTATATATTCAATAAATATATTCACAAAACAAGATAAATCAGACATTTGATTCATTAAACGTCAATTACGATTCGGCTCATTAGCACCACTAGTGTTTGGATTTGAAATTGCACCCAACCATTACCTGCTAATGGTGCAAAAGAGATGAGTGACAGATCAGGGGCATCTCAGTGGGCCAATCAGATTTCAGCATTAGCCATGGCCACTGTGGCCCCGCCCCTAGAACCCCGTCTGATCACATTAGGTTTAGGTACTGATTCGTGAATGTTAGGATTAGTAATAAACCAACCAGGCCAGGGTTAGGGTCAGGCAGAAGTTTGTCCCTCAATGTCAATGTCCCTTGGGACGATACAGACTAAGACTCCATCTCCTTCTGTAACGTAATACACTCCTTTACGTCTTCTATCTCTGCCTCAAACTTCTCACTTTTGCTCCTCGGCAAACGAGGTTCTTTCTTCACAGAAAGATTAGCTAACTGGGAGCTAGCCATGTCATTCAAATAGTTAAAATGTCGCAATGTTGGCGGAGAGAGGAAGTGACGTAAGATCCGCACATGCGTGGTAATGATCTGGTTTCCCGTACGGGCCGGGGAGCAACAATGACAGCGACTCCAGCAGATGATTAAATCCCTACATGCATCCTGCAGAGCGGGGGGGAGACGGCTCCCCCTGCTGGTAAGGTTACCTCCAGGCGGGAGAAGCGTTCGCTCTTGTAGGACGCCAACTCTGCGTTGATGAGTTTGGTGAGGAGGAACTGTCTGAACTCTGGACCCTGACAAAGAGAAACAACCACATGTGGCCTCAGAGGAGCTGAAGGTGGAAACCCGACCCGTTTCAGTCCAGACTCACCTTCCTGAAGACGGCTGGATGCGGGAGCGGGGGCCCGAACGGCGGGACATCTTCTCGCGCTGTGACGGACACCTGTCAGAGATCGATGAGGCAGATACCGAATGCTGAGCGGTTCTGGTCCGATTCTCCCTGAACCAGACTGACCTCAGAATCCTCCGTACCTTGTAGGTGGTGCTGTCCGAGCACGGCTCCTCCACCTGCACCAGGATGAAGGTGTGCAGGAAGTTGGAGGCGATCATGTCCGGAACGAAGGGCGTGGCCTCTTCCTGGAACACCACGGTGACGATGTCATTTCCTATGTGGCGTTTCCTCTGCAGCTGAAGACACACAAGTGATGCCTCATATTACAATCATAGGTGTGCAGATTCACCGGCCAGAAGAGGGGAGGAGCTAAACTCTAACTATAGCGTATAATTTTATGTCTGGACCTTCGATGAGTCCATCTGGTTGGACAGCATGCAGGAAAACAAGGACCGGAGTCTAGAATTTCAGGGATGGGATGTTCCTGTTCCCAGCAATCAGATTGAAGCCTGAATAACTTCCTGCCTTCCTCCCTAATCAACCAATAGAAATCATTCCTACCAGGTAATTTCCTCATTGTATGGAAACCTCACATGTGGATGATTTTTTTTATCACATCAGCAGACGACTCGGCTCTTCAGGAAAAGCGCCTCAAATCGCTGCCATCGTGTGACGTCAGACCTTCATCACTAGGTCACATGTTGCTTCGCGATCTGCTAGCTCTTAGTAACAGTTTTCATTTCTGTCCCAGATACGGAACGGTTACCAGCTTCAAGTTTTTTCCACCTTTAGCTCAACAGCTTTTGGTTGATAAGTTAAAGGTACAACATGTAAGATTGACATCTAGTGGTCAATTCGGAGTACTGCAGTGGATGAAGAAAAACACGGCGGTTCCCTCTCAGCCACTCATCTCCTCAACCTTTGAAAGTTTCAAGGAAGAGTTGCCCGAACAAACAAGCTGACGTGTTATACACAGCACATCTCTAAGTATGTAAATACATTTCACGTTGGGTTTTTCCATTGAAGAAGAACCAGAGTTGGTGCTAGAGACAGAGCTTAGCCAGTTCTCTCAAATAGCCGGTTTGCTTTTCCACTGACACACAGCCTAGTCGGTGCTGCATCTCATCCAAGTCAGCGTTTCCCAACTTTTTTCAGCTTGTGTACCCCCAGAGCCATTTTCTCATACCATAGGTACCCCCTTTAGTCAAATGTGTCGATGGATCCCCAGGACTAGAACCTACAACTGATTATTACATGAAAATCATGTTGTTAAATCTCAAACTTTTCTTTTCAAATTAAACATGGCAACATTTATATACCGTACATGTATAATCTGAAATAAACACTAAATACATTTTAAAAAGGAAATAAACCTCCCTTTATTGCAACACAAAAAAGGAGCTCTTTTGAATAAGTCACCTTTAAAAAGACATTTAAACAAAACAGTGGGTGACATTTTGATAGACTAGTATTCAAGAAGCCCCGTTCCTTCTTAGCACCTGTCGGGCCCAGCTTCCGGTTGGTGCTCATGCTAAGAACCGGTGTGGAACAAAAAATAGGTGCTTGGGCAACGGAAAATCAAAGAACCGGTTCTCTCTAGCACCAAAACCAAATCTGGAAACAATGAAAAAGGCTTGAGGTATTTTTAGAGCAGAGTATTTTACTGCTAGCACTGTTAGGGCAACGTTAGACGTTAGCTCGGTTGGTGTCAGAATACATGGCTGTTATTAAATAATCACAATTAATGTAATAATAATATATACTGGTATTATTATCATACCCAGCTACAGTTCTCAGATAAATGGGTGAGCCCCTCCTCCTGCTGCAACCCAACCAATTACAGCGCTACGACTAGAGATTCTGGGGTTGGATAATGCTTCTCCTTCCTAATGCCGCCCTGGGCAGAGAGCCACCGATGGAAACAATCAGAGCGTTTCTTTACTGTTACACTTTTTCATTTTTCAGTTTTACTCGATAATCAGAAACTCAGAATCAAAGTGTTTTGAATTTAAACTACTTCCTGAATGAACAGAACCACAATAGAACCACAGGAGTCATTAATTCCAGGATGTTCTCTGCAACCCGATTGGTTTTCGGCTGTTTAAGCCCCGCCCCCTACCTGCTGCGAGTCTCCCTCGGTGAACGGGAGCTTGGTGGAGACGTGGAACATGATTTCCTGACCTCTGAAGACGGTGTAGACGGACTGAGAACCCGTCTGACCGTGAGACACGTCCAATCCGCCACGAAACCTGCAGAGAGGGAGCGGAGTCCATCAGGGTTCACCTCCTGGACCTCACAACATTACTCCTGGTTTGGAAGAAGAAACACTGAAGTTTCCCGTTTTCCCAAACCCTACAGAAAGCAGCAGACTGTAACCAAATATGATCAGATTTGATCAAATGATTTAAATCTGTTTTCTGTACTTATGAACGCTAAACATTTAAGGTGTTTGAATTTGCTACATAGATGGAAAATTAGTTTCTACAGCCCAAATCATGGAAATACAACACATGAGAAGGTTTAGATTTTATGGAATCAGACAATAAGCTCTCGTCCAACCAGGAGGGAGGATTTCTCTGGTCTGTGTTTCAGACGTTTGCACCTCTCACCCCTTGAAGTCCTGCAGCTCCACGGTGTCTCCCAGCAGCTGCAGGAACTCTGTGAAGGCCGGCGTCTCCTGGTTGTTGGTGAACAGCTCCTCCTCAGACACCTGGCCACAGGTGAGACGCCGTCAGACCCCAGTAACAGCTCCCCTCACTCACATACTCACATATTACCCTTTATTAAGCCTTATTTGACATTAAACTATATTACATACATTAGTGCTTTGAGATGAATTAATTATGATCTATAATTTATTAATCTAATTAATCTATTTTTAACGCCACCTAATAATTGCTGAGAAAAACGCACATTTTGAGGTATTTACTTTTAAATTCGTAACATGTGGATGAACAAAAATTTGATATAATATAATTAAAAATGTGTAGGCCCTTTACCATTTCCCATTATCGGTTCTCACCTGCCCAAAACTCTGGTAGACCACTCCGAACTTGAAGGTGTTGTTCACCTCGTGCTCGTCGTAGTTGACAATCAGCTGAGACGCCTGGAGACAGAGAAGGACTGACATGAGTCCATCGCGTCTCCTCAGGAGGACGATCTCTCTCCAGTCTAACCAGCTCACCTTTGGGTAGAGGACGGGACTGAACCGCAGAGACGCTGCTTCATCGCTCAGCTTCAGGAGAAACAAACCAGCATTTAACCTCTTCTGCTGAAGCAATAAAGCTGCCAGAGTTCTGACATTAATCTGAAACGGTATTCTTCGTGAGGAATCAGAAATGTTTAAATTTAGGGAGAAAAAGGAGCTTCAAATGAGCCTGGATGATATTCCACCCTCTACATTTCTGTGAAGTTCAAACTAAATCCAGCTCAAAACACTTCAAAAACAATAAGATATTTGTCCATTTTGCTTATTTTAAAAGAATTATCCGTCTTAAGTTAGTTTGAGATGCAGAGCTTTCATTTCCAGATCAGCTCTTAATATTTAGGACAGACGAAAATATATTTTCGGCACAATTTAATATAAAGGGTTCAGACAAGAAGTGGAAGCGTGTTTGATGCACCTTGGCGAGCTCCGGGACGCTGGGGATGTCATTCAGCTCCGCCAGAGACAATCTGTGGTAGACGCTTTTCAGACGGGACCTGAAGGAGACACAGAGACAGGCCTGGAGCTGCAAAAACGACTTTACAGACTTCAACTGGAGCCACAAGCAGTTCCTCCCTCATCCACTGGGGGCTGGCTCCAAAAAGGAGCAACTTCCCATTGACTCCCATGTTAAAAAGGCTTTACAGCAAAAATAAACATGTTTACAGCCTGGTTCAAAAAAACATTTTAGGTTAGATAGTTCAGGTTTATCGTCATGACAACTCTGAGGGGGGTGAATTTTTTTCTAACTTCTCCGTTTGTTTGTAATTTAATCTTGAAATTACAAATAATTAGGGGCGTGTCCTTTTGATTGACAGGTCCGTCTAGGCTAACGCTGGTCGCTAATGGTGGCAAATGGTGGCTAACTGTAACTAATGGTGGCTAATTGTGGCTAACTGTAGCTTATGGTGGCTATTGGTAGCTAATGGTGGCTAACTGTAGCTAATGGTGGCTAATTGTGGCTAACTGTAGCTAATGGTGGCTAATGGTGACTAACTGTAGCTAATGGTGGCTAACGCTGGTGGCTAATGGTGGCTAACTATAGCTAATGGTGGCTAACTGTAGCTAATAGTGGCTAATGGTGGCTAACTGTAGCTAATGGTGGCAAATGGTGGCTAACTGTAGCTAATGGTGGCTAACAGTAGCTAATGGTGGCTAACTGTAGCTAATGGTGGCTAATTGTGGCTAACAGTAGCTAATGGTGGCTAACTGTAGCTAATGGTGGCTAATTGTGGCTAACTGTAGCTAATGGTGGCTAACTGTAGCTAATGTTGGCTAACTGTAGCTAATGGTGGCTAACTGTGGCTAATGGTGGCTAACTGTAGCTAACTGTAGCTAATGGTGGCTAACTGTAGCTAATGGTGGCTAACTGTAGCTAATGGTGGCTAATGGTGGCTAACTGTAGCTAATGGTGGCTAACTGTAGCTAATGGTGGCTAACAGTAGCTAATGGTGGCTAACTGTAGCTAATGGTGGCTAATTGTGGCTAACTGTAGCTAATGGTGGCTAACTGTAGCTAATGGTGGCTAACTGTAGCTAATGGTGGCTAACTGTAGCTAATGGTGGCTAACAGTAGCTAATGGTGGCTAACTGTAGCTAATGGTGGCTAATGGTGGCTAACTGTAGCTAACTGTAGCTAACTGTAGCTAATGGTGGCTAACTGTAGCTAATGGTGGCTAATTGTGGCTAACTGTAGCTAATGGTGGCTAACTATAGCTAATAGTGGCTAATGGTGGCTAACTGTAGCTAATGGTGGCAAATGGTGGCTAACTGTAGCTAACTGTAGCTAACTGTAGCTAATGGTGGCTAACAGTAGCTAATGGTGGCTAACTGTAGCTAATGGTGGCTAACTGTAGCTAATAGCTTGCTCCGTAGTCTCCTGTCCCCCTCTGCTTGCGGGGAAGCTCTTCCCAGCCTGGGACTAACGTAAATACTTTATTTGGTGTTTCTGAACTCCACTATCAGTTGCCTCTGCAGTTTTTATTCGGTTTTGGATGTTAATCTGCAATTATTGGACAAAGACGGTTTGCTGTGGTGTTGATTACAGTAACAGACCGTCCAAGAAGTTTATGCTTTTGGGGAGGCTTTATAACGGCTGATTCTTCACCAGCTGTGGGGGGGCTCTGTCAGGTGGCAGAGAGGAATGCTGTTCTGGTCGGAGCTTTTATCTCTTTCTACACGCGAGTTGGAGCAGGCGATCGGTCGGGTAACAGCAGAGCAGCAAAGTCGGCCGGACCGATAAACCGCAGCATCCAGAGCTGGAGACGGTTACATCAGGCTGGAAGACTTCAGAGTTGGACTCTAGACAGACTGGATGATCGCTGGTTAGATCAGTACTGGTGTGAGGAACACAGCTGGAGGCATAAACTAATGGATGAGATGTGAGGTGAGTCAAAAGCCTTTAATTTTTTTAGAGGATCTGAATTTTCATGATGACTTTGTGACGATTTTTGCTGGATGTGTTGTTAAGATGAGCCCGTCTATGTCCTCCACCGATGGTAATGGAAATAAAACCATATTAGGCCGTATTGACCCGACCCATTTGGGTCTTATTATATCGATACGTTTTCTCTACTCAAGATGTTTCTTGGTCTAAAGTGATCGTTGTTGAAAAACAGGGTAAAAGTCTCTTTAACCGCGGTCTTCTGGCTGAAACCGGCTGCAGCCTACGTTAGCTTCAGTTAGCTCCCGACTAGCTTCTGACTAGCTTCTAGCTACGTCGGCTCGGACCGCCAACCCTCCGCCTCCAGCCTCACAGCGCCACTCTCAGCTCCACCTCTTTGCCCATTTTTGGAGTTTCTGAGAGTGACGAGGCGAGTGACGCTGACAAGATGGCGGCGGTGGGAACCATCTCTTCAGAAACCTGTGGGTGACGTCAACGAGGGTTTGTCTGTTGTATCTACAGTCTATGAGTGTGAACCAGGCCTAGGAAGGAATGTTTATGAATGTGTCTCCAACACGGACATGGTTCCTGATGTGTACCTGATGATGACGTGGAGGTATTCCTGTTTCCTCTCCTCCTCGTGTCTCACAGACAGCAGAAGGCTGCCCAGACTGCTGGCTGAGCAGTAGAAGTTCAGGTGCTCCTGAAAGACAGGAAGACGTCAGAGCGAACATTTAAACTAACATTTGTAACATTTGGTTGCTTCAAGCCGAAGTAATGTTATCTGTATGGCACACTTTCATCAACAAGGTAATTCAAGGTGTTTTATATGATAGGGCGGTAAAGAAACAAACAATCGTATGACAAAAGCATGGAAAATAAAAGCAGCAATTATGATATAAAAGTAGCGATGTCCCGATTTTAAGATGGGATCTGGACGATATTTTTATATTTTTCAGTGATCGCAGATTGGCCATAATAGCTGACAAATCGCACAGATTTTTACGAAAGTACCTCCTGGTTACGTTTGACGATGATTGTGCAGTAACTCAAACTTTCGATGCAAACAAGAACTCTTGATTGCCACCAATCAGCAAAAAAGGTTTCTAATTCTAATGTGAGCAAACTTCAACAAATATGCTTAATGTTGCTTTAAAAATATATATTAAAGGCATAGAAACTCACCCTCTGGCATTTACATGAAACAATAAACCAAAATAAACAGATAAGAACTAAAAAAGCAAACACTGAACAGCACCTGTGGTGCATTAAAAATAAATGAAATTGATTTCTGGAGCATAGCATATTTCAGTTTATAGAGAAAACTCAAATAATAATACTGCAACTTACAAACTTACAACAATGTGGGCTTTGTTATTTACTCCAAATAATAGATTAAATGTGACCCCATGACAGTAGAGGGCAGCATTATGCACATCAGTTTATAGCCTGCTGGAAATACTTTTCTGTATAATACTGTATATTATATATTATAATTCTGTATAAGTATTTTGCTTTTTACTTCTTAATTCTCTTTTTACTTCTTAATTCTCTGTAGGATTTTAATTTCATGGGATTTACAACAGTAATGCTAATGCTTATAAAAAGTTGAGTTACTTGGTAAAAAGATATTTCAGTTTTATAAATTTTAATACTAGAGATAAAATATCGGATCGGGACTCGAAGGCCTAAAATGCTCATCGGGACGATTGTATATAAAAGCATAAAAACCGAAAAAAATGCATCATCAGAGAAAGTAAAACAGCAATTAAGAAAAGCATGGAATACAACATTAAAGAAAACAACATAAACAGCTATCAAGTGTAACACAAAATTATATTATGACAACGCTCAAAAGCAGCTCTACATAGATGAGATTTTATCCTTGATTTAAAAGAGCCTAACGTTCCAAATTTAACTAAATCCTTTGTTTCTAATGTCTGAGTTTTATGTAAAATATCATAACTGTGTTTATAACTGTGGATCTCCATCCTCACCCTGCCCAGGAAGTGTTTCCTGTACGCTCGGGCAGCCTCGTTCATCTCCTCCAGCTGATACCCATAATCCCCTGGGGCAGTGCTCTCCTCCTCTCCTCCTCCTCCTCCCTCCTCCTGCACCTCCTCTCCGCTGCTCTTCGGGGAGGTTGGAGGAGGCGCAGAAGGGGGCGGAGCCTCCTCGATCCAGTAACCTCCAAACTGTGGCAGGATGACCTGAGGGTACGGCGCCCCCTTCTCCAACACCTGCAGAGCAAACAGGTTTCTCTCACATCAGAAGGACATTAACCTGCCTCCAGCTTCCTCCCGATAACACACCGATAACCATGGATAGAATGAACCCGCTTCCTTTCCGATCTCTACACTGCCCCCCAGTGGTCAGATAACCCTGAGAAAAAAACAGGTGCAGCTGTCAGTTCAACTTCCAGTTTCGAGCAGCCAGCATGCCGCAGTGAGCGAATCAGACCGAGCTTCAGCATAGCGTAGAGTTAGTATGAGAAGGGGCTCTCCTTCAGGGTTTTCTGACCAGTATTCGCTGCCTCAGGCTCGGTGTGTTTTACCAGATCGGTCCGATTAAAAGCAGAGGACGGACTGCAGGGTAAGATATGCATTTATAATGTATCTGATGATGAATTAATATCAGAGGAAAAATCTGCAGAGTCATGTCGTTTAACCAACACACACACGTTAGCCTCGTTTCGGAACGATCCGGCTTGATCCAACCCGGTCCAGTCAGGAGGGCGTTTAATCGCGAAACCAGTACAGCCAGAATCCTGACGCAATAAAACACAAAGGGCCTGATTTATTTGTTTGCCCTCGTTAAAACCAGATCAAACTCTACAGCGTCGCAACAACAGGCTGTAGCTGATTTACTAACATGGTGCAGAGAGTAATGAGCCCCTTAAACCCGCAGCAAGCGGCACGCAATCCATTTAGCGCTTTTCCCCATGATGAATATGGAATATGGGCGTTTCTGTCAGAAGACGGAAAATATCGGGTTGCAGGCGCTGTGAGATTTACTAAACAACGGCTTCTTTAGCTGATAATTTTAGCACTTCTGAAAAGCATGTCTTAACTTTTCACCACCACATGCAACGGAAGTTTATTACTGACTAACCAAAAATATATAATCTAACAATATAACCTAATAGTAATTAAAAATGTAAAGGCCGTAAACCTGACAGTTATGAAGATATTTACCTGTTTAACCGTAAAGATGCATAACTCACTGCTCGCTCAGCGCTTCTCCATCTGCTGAAGACGAACTGAGCGCACTAAGTTACGATCCTCATGGATCCTCATTAGTTTCCACCGGAGTGGTTATAATAATCTGGGTTCCAGTTAATAAAATGCAATAAACAATTGGCTACATATATGACATTTAAAAAAGAAATTGTGTTTCAGATTACAGATTTTCAAGATGAAAATTTTTTCTTTGGCATCTTGACATCTAATAGAGGCCATGATAAATTGTGGTACATTTCAACAACATTAGTAGAATATGGACATTTTAGCGTCCTTGTTCTGGACATGATTTAGCTTCAATAATAAATCTGACTATGGATGTCGATGCCTGAATGGAGCAGAGAGCAGAGCATGTACACCGCACGCATTATTACTGACAAACTAGTCAAGTCTAATATTAATTAACTCTGTAAGAACCATAGATTTGACATCCTTCTTGTCCCCCCCATCACCCCCTTTTTTTGGCCAAAGACGCATCATTAATACATGGACACTATTCCTCCTCTCTCTAGCCGTGGTGCAACTCATAGCGGCCGCAAAGTCCTCATTTGAATACCGCTCCTTGTGCCTGTTACGAATTGCTCACGCAAATTTTTATTCTCACACGCCGCTTACTGTGTTTATGGACGAAGATAGACCTATTCTGTGTATTATCTTCTTCTTACTGCTTCTTACTTATAAACACATATTAGCGACATGCGTTGGGATTTTTTTTAGCATCCTTTTGCTTGCTGACGGATTCAGCTTCACTGTTGCCTTCTTCAGAGCGTCCGCGGCTGCTGTTCTGGCTTCTCCCGCTGTTTATGTGCAGCATGAAGCACGAAACTGTCAGCAAGCAAAAAAGATGTAATAAAAAAAACGTTGCTTCTCTGTGTATAGAAGTAAGAAGCACTTAGAAATTAGAAGGAAACAGAGAATGAACATAAGAAAGCTGCTTAAGGAAACATGCTCTGTCTACAATGAGCTCAGATGAAACTACAGCTCCGATCTGTGATGTTTTTCATTCCTGAATTGACTGATTTTAAATCCTCATATATACATACGAACCACTAGAGCCATTCACACTTATTCACACACCAACAGCAAGCAGGGGGAAACTGGAATCAAACCCACAACTGCTGCCCCCACTGAGGAGCCCCAAATATGATTGTGTCTCACCTCCTGGATCCGTGGATAAGGGATGTAGTCATCCTGAAACAGAAGGAGAGAGACGTCTCAATCATGGCAGACATGATGCCGATAAATCGGTTTCTTTGGTCCAACATGTGGACCCTAAAGATGCAGGGATCACATACACGCATACAAACGCGCATACTACATACATACCAGGGGTTATGGTAACCAAATATTTTCCTTATTTGACCAGTTTTTTTAGAACGGTGATGGAAAAATCTGAAGCGTGTCGTTTTTACAGATTAGCATTTACACCTTCCCAAAGTTATATTTGCGTCCATGTTATTTATTCCATTATATTTTCCACCCTTTGAAACCAAACATTTAGTTAGCAAATTTAGTATTTTACTCCATACTAAATATTTTGGCTTCCTAGCCGAATATTTAGTTTGAAAATAAACAATTAGCTAGCAAGCTAAACTAGCTAGCTTAATTTATAGCTTTGAAGGAAATTTTTAACTCAGAGCTAAATAATGTTATATTTGCGTCCATGTTATTTATTCCCTCATATTTGCAACACTTTGAAACTAAACACTTAATTAACAAATTTAGTATTTTACTCCATACTAAATATTTTGGCTTCCTAGCCGAATATTTAGTTTGAAGATAAACAATTAGCTAACAAGCTAAACTAGCTAGCTTAATTTATAGCTTCAAAGGCAATATCTAATTCAGAGCAAAATATTTAGGCAAAGCAATTTTATTTGTATAGCACAGTTTCAACACAAGGCAATTCAAGGTGCTTCACATAATTACATGATGATTTAGCTAAAAACAAATTCACTTACTGAGAAGCAGAAGTGGACTATCAAAATAAAAGCTGTGTTTTGCTAACCTCTACATAGAATCCAGGTGCTGGTGCAGAACCGCTGCTGTAAAATACATCATAAACATCGGTGTTGCCATTAAAACGTCCTACATTTCAAGCAGAAATGTTGGACATGTGGGGAAAAAAATAAATCAATGATAAAGAGGAGAAATTCTGTTTATTTTTGTAGTCTATTTCCACTTATCGACAACTGAATTTGCATATTAACTAAATGTTTAGCTAACCAGTTTAGCTCGTTAGCTAAATATTTAGGTTAACTATTTATTTTGAAACTATAACATTTAAATGAATTGATAAATGAATAAATAACATGGGGAATTTTCTCTTATGTCCAGGCTAAATAACACAAATTATATGTATATATATGATGGAGGTTTGGGTGTTTAAACTGAAGGAAGCAACAGATCCACAGAAACTGCAACAATGCAGACATGCAGCTTGTGATGCAGATGAGGGCGGATGATGAAGCTGAGGATCAGTTTTCCTGACAGGAGCAGCAGCTCGTTAAACGACGGAGCGGCTGCTGCTTCCTGATAGGTTCCTGCTGCTGGGATCAGCTGATTCAGCCACTCATAAGGTTTAACATGAACACGAAATGGGACGCAGCCACAGGACATGAGCTAGGATGGGTATGAGGACAAACGGATGGACAGACGTGCCTTCTGTCTCTGAGGGATTGTCTTCATCTCTGCAGCTTCTGGTACCTGCTGCTCCGGAGTTGGGGAGAGAAAACATAAATAAGACTTTTTATGTTGCTGAAACAATTCCTGGTTGCAAAATAAAGAACACATTTTATTCCGAGTCTGAACCCAGTGGAACCTTTTCTGCTACAACCTGAAAGCTGCTAGTTAGATTTCATATTTGAGTCAAACATTTTTAATCTTTTGCTTCTTCAGCTTCATCCGTTCTCCTGCAACAAATTCCTGAAATGGCTTTTCCCCCTTTGCAACACGGCAGTTAATTTTCCCGACACTAAACGGCATCCTGTCTTCCTGAACACCAAGCTATGAAGACATTCAGTTGGTCTTCTGTCTTCAGGTGTCTCACAGTGTGAGGTTGTTCCCTCCTCTTCTTCAGCCAGGTCTTTAAAATCAGATTTTTTCATTGTTTTGATGAAACATTCATGGATGTTGCTGGATTAGACGAGGTCCTGGAGGCAGCAGATGTTGGTCCATGACTGCAGCCAGGAGATGATCTGGGCCCAGACCATGACACCACCTCCAACCGTCAGCTGGCTGCAGAGGAGCATCCAATTAGAATATAATCAAATGTAATTTTTATAAAAGCTTCCATCTACCAGCCAATAGTTGGCGGCATTGCAGGTTGACAGATACGATCTCTATGATCCAACTAAATGGTCGGTACAGCTGGGCTGGTACTGGGAAGAATGATGGAGTCAGCAAGTCTAGCAGCTGCTTCAGAGCCCCAGAGATTTTGTTATTCGTTTCAGGAGAGGAGTTACCGCAGAAGAACAGAAACTACAGTAGTTTTAGGTGAAGCCTACGCTAGATGGACCCACATAAAACATTTCTACACCATCAAACACACACAGAAATGGAAACTTTCTTCCTGGATCGGTAAGCTAACTCACTAGCTAACTTAACTAGCTAGCTAACAGAAACTAGAGTAGTTTTAGGTGAAGCCTACACTACATGGACCCACATAAAACATTTCTACGCCATCAAACACACACAGAAATGGAAACTTTCCTCCTGGATCGGTAAGCTAACTCACTAGCTAACTTAACTAGCAAGCTAACATAAACTAGAGTAGTTTTAGGTGAAGCCTACACTAGATGGACCCACATTAAAACATTTCTACTCCATCAAACACACGCAGAAACGGTGACTTTCCTCCTGGATCGGTAAGCTAACTCACTAGCTAACTATGCTAACGTTAGCTGTTAGCTAAACTCCTCTGGGATACATTTCTCACTGGACACAGTTCAGGTTGATCACTGGTTGTATCGGCAGCAAACCTGGCAACCCAACAGCTGGAATCATGTTTTTGTTGTTGTAACTACAACCTGGATACACTAGATGTCCTCTGATGCTCATGTTCCATATCAAGCCTTTAAGTACTGAGTAAGTGATCAAAAACTGGTGTTTAAACTTAATAAATTATGGAATCAGACAGAAAAATTTGTTTTGATGTAAATTTTGGTATATTAAAGACTGAAAATCAGAAAAACTAAAGTAACACCATTAAAAAAATAACAAATTACAGCAGTAGGAACACTTTATATATATATATATATATATATATATATATATATATATATATATATATATATATATATATTATAAGAAAATATAAATTTTTTTCCCTATGTTTTATTTCACCATATTGTATCGATGTTTGAAAGGAAGGTATTGATTAATATTTTTTAGAATTTGAATTGAACCATTAATGACGACAGCAGCTTTTTGTGGTAAAATGTAAAGTATAACTGCTAGTTGGCGGCTGTTTTCTACGGAAGCGTAGAGCTGCCACCTCGGCAAAAGAAAAAAACAGAGCTGTATCACGTTATTCCATGATAACTTTATTGTTCTAACAATATACTTTTCACGTTTGTACAATATAATATCACGTTATTACGTGAAAACTTTTTTGTTCTGACAATATACTTTTCACGTTTGTACAATATTATATTACGTTATTTCATAACTTTATTGTTCTAACAATATACTTTTCACGTTTGTACATTATAATATCACATTATTATGTGAAAACTTTATTGTAGTTTATATCCATGGAGCCTTCCATGTCCCTCCAGCTGATCAGCGAGAAATGTAGCCACTTCCATTGGATCAGAATCATTCTTCCTCCTGTACAGCCCCATGCATTTTAGGTTCCTTCTCAGTGTCCGCATACTTATCACAATACTGTCCAAGCTGCTCAGTAACTGCAAAATCTCCCCGTGCCTCAATCAAAGCATAAAATTCCCTCAGCATCGGCGCCCCCCAGGGATGTGTTCTCTCCCCACTGCTCTTCTCCCTTTACACCACTGACTGCACGTCGAGGGACCCTTCTGTGAAACTCCTGAAGTTTGCAGATGACACCACCGTCATTGGACTCATCCGCGACGGCGACGAGTCTGACAGAAGGGAGGTGGAACAGCTGGTCTCTGGTGCAGTCAGAACCACCTGGAGCTAAACCCGCTCAAAACTGTGGAGATGACAGTGGACTTCAGGAAGAGACCACCATCAACATCTCCTCTCATGATCCTCAACAAGCCAGTCCCCACAGTGGAGTCTTTCAGGTTCCTAGGATCCACCATCACACGGGACCTGAAGTGGACCTCACACATCAACATAATAAGGAAAAAGGCCCAGCAAAGGCTGTACTTTCTGCGTCAGCTCAGGAAGTTCAACCTGCCCCAGGAGCTGCTGATCATCTTCTACACAGCAATAGTCCAGTCTGTCCTGACCTCATCCATCTCTGTCTGGTTCGGATCCGTCACCAGGCAAGACAAGGACAGACTGCAGAGAACAGTCAGGACTGCAGAGAGGATCATAGGAACCGATCTTCCCTCCATTCAGGACCTATTCCGGGCCAGGGTCAGGAAGCGGGCCAGGAAAATCACCACTGACCCCTCACACCCTGGCCACAATCTGTTTAGGCTCCTCCCCTCAGGTCGGCGTTACAGAGCGTTGTACGCCAAAACCACCCGACACAAAAACAGTTTTTTCCCCCAGGCTGTCGCTCTGACGAACTCTGTCTAGTCACAGTGTGTGAGTGCACTCACATAACAATAAACTATAACTCTGCACTTCTGTACATACTCACTGTAAAATAACCCCGGCTTGGTGTATATATTATCCTTTATTATTTACGATCTGATATTTATTTGTATTTTTACTTATTTTTGTTCATATTTTTATTTTTTTTTATTTCACTTATTCAAGTTCTGTACTGGAGGAAAAAGTTTGCCGGAGTCAAATTCCTTGTATGTGACATACTTGGCCAATAAACTGATTCTGATTCTGATTCTGATTCTGAAATAGAACTTAATTAATTCCAGTAAACGAGACATTTTTGCGCGGGCTGATCTGCACCGTTTTCAAGTTCAACTGGTGTCAAAATTATATCGTTAAACAATGAATTATTCACGTTTGTACAATATATTATCATGTTCGTATTCATTTATATTGTACAAACGTGAAAAATATATTGTTAGAACAATAACGTTTTCACGTAATAACGTGATATTATATTATGCAAACTTGAAAAGTATATTGTAAGAACAATAAAGTTATCATGAAATAACGTGATACAGCTCTGTTTTTCTCTTGCCGAGGTGGCCTCTACGTTTCCGTAGTTTTCACCTTTTTGGTTCTAGTGATAAAACTTTGTGGATTAATAATGCTGGGACAGTTTTTCTACAGTTAAACTTAGATTTAAAAATCAAAAAAAGGAATTCTGACTCATGGTATCGCAATATCTTGCATCGCGATACTAATAATTTTACTCAGGTAAAATTAAAAATTACGGTGCAGTGAAACTACTGTAAAAAATAAATTGTTTTTCCTAAAAGTTACTCCGGTAAATGTGGCCAGTTTCTATCTGCCTCTGCCTGGCTGCATGGACCGCTGCTCCTCCTCCACCTAACATCCAGGCACCTGATCCGTGTGGTCCAGGTTTCCACTGGCTGATGGTTGTCCATCCCAGAGAAACTGTCTGCTCCTCCTCTGCTCACTGAGGAAGTTGAAACTAACTCTGGATCAGAGCTGGAGGAAGGTTCTCCACGCTGATCCCAGCTCCATGACGTTCTCCCATCAGCTTCTGGAGAGATCCAGCCTATCCAGCCTCCCTGATATTCTCAGGAGGGTTTCATGATGTCCAGCTCTGCAGGGACAATCCTTCAAATCGTCTGCTGTCTTTTATCAGGAACCCTCAGCAGCTCAGTGGGCCCCAGCCTGTGATGGATGCAGCTTTAGGACTAAACCACCTGTTTCTGAATGTACTGCAGCTCATAAAGTCAATGAAAGTTACACGAGTGTTCAGTTTCCTTCTAACCTCTCCTGGTCCTCGATTTTTTCTTATTTGTTCTTTACTGCAGAAACTCTGCAGATGATTTCTGCTGTTTGAACGGGTCACTGCTCATCCAACACAACCAGGAGCCATTATTCTACATACCACAGGATTTCATGTGAAGCAGCTGCAGCGCGGAGAAACTCTTACCTCCATCTTGTCCATCGTGTCGAAGAAGTGAGCCGACTGCAGACACACAGAAACATGGTTAACCACCATAACATGTTTAAGCTCCCAAATATTGTCTGTTAGTAGTAATAAGAGTAAAAGAGGAAACGTATAAACCAATCTGGACCCCACAGAACCAACATCTTGTATTTTTTTTACACTACTAACCAGCAGCAGTAAAAATGAGTGTTTGAAGTGCTAGCTAGCGTTGGCTAGTGCTAGCTAGCGTTAGCTCTGTGGCGTCATGTATGCGACTTCTGATTTGTAGGCATTTTAATTGCGAATTTTTAAAATCACAAAAATCACAAATCACTGGACAAACACAGTAGAAATGTACATAGTTATCGTTTAAATTGAGGTGCAACATATGTGTGATTCAGAACGTAAGACAAAGCGGACCAGAAAATAACTTTTATCACTCCATTGACTTCCATTCGTTATTTATTTGGCCAGGGGACCCATAAGGGCTGACAGGAAGGGGAGGAGCCCTACAGAAAGGGGAGGAGCTTTAGGCTCCCTACAGGAAGGGGAGGAGCCTTAGGCTCCCTACAGAAAGGGGAGGAGCCTTAGGCTCCCTACAGGAAGGGGAGGAGCCTTAGGCTCCCTACAGAAAGGGGAGGAGCTTTAGGCTCCCTACAGGAAGGGGAGGAGCCTTAGGCTCCCTACAGAAAGGGGAGGAGCCTTAGGCTCCCTACAGGAAGGGGAGGAGCCTTAGGCTCCCTACAGAAAGGGGAGGAGCTTTAGGCTCCCCATTTAGCCACTAATATACATATTATTCTTAAAGACACACTCTGTAACTTTACACATATTTGCCGTCTGTCGCCCTCTCAAGGTGTGGCGTAACGTCGCCGTCATAAAGCCGAATCTTTATGGAGCTCATCTGAAGAGGTCAGTCTGCTGACGGTTGTAAAAGCTCGCCAGCCAAAACAACAAGACATCAAGCCGAATTGGTAAACCATTAGTACGAAGCTGTAATGTTGAGTAACGAGGTACAGAGTTAAGATTTTGATATTATCAACATTATGTTATCACTGTTTGGTAATGTGTAGCGTACTGCCATGAAGTGAGGTTGTATAAGGCGGTTTTCAGCAGCGGGACACATCCAGCCGGTAACAGCTCAGAATAAATAAATTCTGATGTGGCACCAAAATATTTAGAAAATAATGTTTTTAAGGTATAAAACTTGAGGAGTGTTTCTCCAGTTTTTATGTTCAGTTTTTAAACTTTTCTAATTGTGTGAAGCCAATGCTTCTATTACCTGTCACTTTGCTGTTACAACTTAAGTTCCGCCTTGTGGGACAATAAAGGATTATTCTATTCTATTCTATTCTATTCTATTCTATTCTATTCTATTCTATTCTATTCTATTCTATTCTATTCTATTCTATTCTGTTTGGCAACAGGACACAAGGAATTACGATTAGGAGGAAAATACTAATGGATGTTGAGTCTGATCAGCTGCTACATGCCTTGTGTGATGTCACAACTGGTGTGATGTCACTAGTGGTGTGACGTCACTGGAGGTGTGATGTCATTGGAGGTGTGATGTCACTTTAGGCGTGATAGCATCAGGCTTATTGGTTTCATATTGAGTAAATAACCCACAGAGAAGTGGACCACGTGGTTCTGATGGAGCAGACTAGATCAGAGGGTGGAAGCAGCAGATGTTACCTTCATGGTGGGAGGAGCCGTACGGGGGGGAGACGGGGGACAGTCCTCCGCAGGGACATTAGGGATGGTCAGCAGGTCCCGCTTGCTGCAAAAAGAATAAACAATCATCAGTGATGTGAGTTAGGATGCTGCAGCTTCATCATCAATAGGAACCAGGTTCTACATCTGCATGTCCATCCAAGCAAAGGGAGGAGACAGAAGCGTTGGACATTGAGACAAGGAAGCTCCTCACAGTGGCTGGAAGGTTCCAACCAAAGTCCAGCACCATGGGAGGCGGAGGACTGGTAAGGGTCCAAGCTACCATCCCTGATGAAACAGCAAAGACCCTGGAGGATGTCAGGAAGATGTACCCAATGAGAAACTACAGAAGGAATGTCCAAGGAGGCAGAAACCAGAGAACCAAGAGGAACCGACATAGAGGAGCCTCCTGCTTAGTGAGGATATAGCTAGCATAGAAGATCCTAGCAATGGTTAGAGAAGATGAACCGGAGGAGAACTCAGATACATCAGGAACAGCTTCTCAGCACCAGAACAATAAAGGTCAAGAATCTGTGCAGATAATGAGCTGGAGGAGACCAATGGGCAAATCCGCCAAATGTGAAGCAAACTCTAGCTAGCACCGGTGGCTAGCAGTTAGCTCCCTGATTTTAGCGCCACAGGAAGGCCATACTCTCTGCCTCACGTTAACAGTCTTCTTTGGTTTTTCTGAACTTGACCATCAATTGCGTCTGCGATATTTACTTGTGTTTGGACGATAATAGTGCACTTCTTGAACAAAGATGGCTGCAGTGGTATTAATCGCACCACTAGAGCGTCCAAGAAGTTATATTTCTGCTTTGCTTTTAAGATATCGCTGCTTGATGAAAAAAGGGGTTGAAATGATCACGTTTCTTCTTTACATTTTGATTGTTACAAGTTGTTTTAAATAAAATTCATATAGTTTGGGTGAAAGTTGTGGACAAACAAGGTTTCATGCTTTTATTTGACAAAATTGTTCAAGCTACCAAGAAGTCAGAGGGCTAGCAGAGTCGCGCAACCGCAGTTTTTCCGGCTAACCTCTGTTAGCTTCTGTTAGCTACAAGTTAGCTTGTGGCTACATCGGCTCAGACAGGCAATCATCCACCCTCTCAGCTCCACCTCCTTGCCAACTTTTCGGATTTTCCGGGCGGGACGAGACGCAGTTGGATTCAGTTCAGCTCTTTAGAAACCTGCGGGTGATGTCACAGAGGCTCCGCCCATCTACATACGCTCTATGGAGGAGTTACGGCCGAGTATCTGCTGACTCATGCTGGACTAACCGGTCCGTTTGTGGACTCTGATGAGTCATATTTGGACCTGCTCGTGTTCTGACCTACTGACCCATCTTGGCTGGCTCTGACTCCCAACAGAACCTCTATGATGTCAAACAGAACCCAGATCCGGAAGGAGCTATCCACCTTTATGTCGATCAGAACCAGGAAATGAGACGCTAGGTCCATTTAGAACCAGGCAGAACTTTGTGAACTCATGGTGTTTAGCTGAGTTGTTGAGCAGAATGTATGCGACAGAAGATGTTTCTTTGAGCGTATGGGTCGGACCGGAACCGGCATCAGTACCAGCCTCGTCTTTGGACCGATGTGTCGACCCGGTTTATAACTGGACCTCCTGTCCCTCATGCTCAGGAGAACCAGAGAAGCTCCACCTTTTAACGCCCTGCTTGCAGAAACAGTTTGTATTCAGGTACTCCCCGATTGAATTCTACTCTCGCTTGCCGGACCAGAACCCGCGTGCAGCAGCTGATGTTCCTCCCAACGACCTGGAGACGAAACGCAAAGGTCACAAGGAGGCGAGGAGGGAGAGACGAAGGTCACTCAGTGAGGCGCCGTGGCATTTGGACCGGATGACGCCGAGGTCCGGTTTGAAGCAGCCAGCAGGAATAAACACTTTACTGCGTTCTAGACAGACATGTAGGTACAGCCAGTGACCTCACTGCTCTCCATCTACCTGGGGAGGGTCAAAGGTCATCCCAAGTCCATCATCCCCCAGAGAAATGTTGGAGCATCACAGATCCTGGTGTTGCTACCGAGAAAAACACGACTCAGCAACAACCACATGGAGCGGGTCAGACAGATGGCAGCGCAGCCTCGAACAGTCATCCTTTTTTTTTATAGAACAGCGTCTGACGGCGCAGGCGCAATACGCCCGGCGACCACAGGGGGGCGCCGTGGAAACTCGACCATAACTTTCTGTTATTCCGACAAAATAACCCGTTTACTTCTTTGTTGCCCTCATTTTTTCTTTTTCTTTCTCTTTTATTTAGTATTTTGTTATATTTCCTTATATTTGCATGTATTTTGTTTTCTTTCGTCCCAGTTATTTTTCTGTGAGAAATTCAGATTCCTGTCAGTTTTGAGTTGTGGGTTGAAAATTTAGACAGAAAACCGGGGAAAAAAGAACCAGTTTGTCCCCAGGTAGCTTATGGAAAGAAGACGGCTGGTTGTGTGTGTGTGTGTGTGTGTGTGTGAGAGAAAGGAAAAGCATCAGCCAGGAGGGAACACACACACACACACACACACACACACACAAACTCTGACCCAATCAGCAGGCTCCGTCTGTTTAATAGAAACGTGATGCGACTAATGAGCAGCTAGCAGGATTTCTGCTCTTTAATGTGGACATGAGTCTTTTTCTCTGTTTGAATGAAGGTTTCTGCTTTTCTCTGTCCACACAGAGGACAGGTCCACACAGAGGACAGGTCCACAGACAGAGGACAGGTCCACACAGAGGACAGGTCCACACAGAGGACAGGTCCACACAGAGGACAGGTCCACAGACAGAAGACAGGTCCACACAGAGGACAGGTCCACACAGAGGACAGGTCCACACAGAGGACAGGTCCACAGACAGAAGACAGGTCCACACAGAGGACAGGTCCACACAGAGGACAGGTCCACACAGAGGACAGGTCCACAACAGAAGACAGGTCCACACAGAAGACAGGTCCACACAGAGGACAGGTCCACACAGAGGACAGGTCCACACAGAGGACAGGTCCACACAGAAGACAGGTCCACACAGAGGACAGGTCCACAGACAGAAGACAGGTCCACAGACAGAAGACAGGTCCACACAGAGGACAGGTCCACACAGAGGACAGGTCCACACAGAGGACAGGTCCACAGACAGAAGACAGGTCCACAGACAGAGGACAGGTCCACACAGAAGACAGGTCCACACAGAGGACAGGTCCACAGACAGAAGACAGGTCCACAGACAGAGGACAGGTCCACAGACAGAAGACAGGTCCACACAGAGGACAGGTCCACAGACAGAGGACAGGTCCACACAGAGGACAGGTCCACAGACAGAGGACAGGTCCACAGACAGAGGACAGGTCCACAGACAGAAGACAGGTCCACACAGAGGACAGGTCCACACAGAAGACAGGTCCACACAGAGGACAGGTCCACACAGAGGACAGGTCCACAGACAGAGGACAGGTCCACACAGAAGACAGGTCCACACAGAGGACAGGTCCACAGACAGAAGACAGGTCCACAGACAGAGGACAGGTCCACAGACAGAGGACAGGTCCACACAGAGGACAGGTCCACAACAGAGACAGGTCCACAAGAGGACAGGTCCACAAGAGACATAGACAGAGACAGGTCCACAGACAGAGGACAGGTCCACAGACAGAGGACAGGTCCACACAGAGGACAGGTCCACACAGAGGACAGGTCCAGACAGAGGACAGGTCCACACAGAGGACAGGTCCACACAGAGGACAGGTCCACACAGAGGACAGGTCCACAGACAGAAGACAGGTCCACACAGAGGACAGGTCCACACAGAAGACAGGTCCACACAGAGGACAGGTCCACAGACAGAAGACAGGTCCACAGACAGAGGACAGGTCCACACAGAGGACAGGTCCACACAGAGGACAGGTCCACACAGAGGACAGGTCCACACAGAAGACAGGTCCACACAGAGGACAGGTCCACAGACAGAAGACAGGTCCACAGACAGAAGACAGGTCCACACAGAGGACAGGTCCACACAGAGGACAGGTCCACACAGAGGACAGGTCCACAGACAGAAGACAGGTCCACAGACAGAGGACAGGTCCACACAGAAGACAGGTCCACACAGAGGACAGGTCCACAGACAGAGGACAGGTCCCACACAGAGGACAGTCCACACAGAAACAGGTCCACACAGAGGACAGGTCCACAGACAGAGGACAGGTCCACACAGAGGACAGGTCCACAACAAAGACAGGTCCACAGACAGAGGACAGGTCCACAGACAGAAGACAGGTCCACACAGAGGACACAGAAACAGGTCCACACAGAGGACAGGTCCACACAGAAGACAGGTCCACAGACAGAAGACAGGTCCACACAGAGGACAGGTCCACACAGAGGACAGGTCCACAGACAGAGACAGTCCACACAGAGGACAGTCCACAGACAGAAGACAGGTCCACACAGAGGACAGTCCACACAGAGGACAGGTCCACACAGAGGACAGGTCCACACAAGAGGACAGGTCCACAGACAGAGGACAGGTCCACACAGAGGACAGGTCCACACAGAGGACAGGTCCACAGACAGAGGACAGGTCCACAGACAGAGGACAGGTCCACACAGAGGACAGGTCCACACAGAGGACAGGTCCACAGACAGAAGACAGGTCCACACAGAGGACAGGTCCACACAGAGGACAGGTCCACACAGAGGACAGGTCCACAGACAGAAGACAGGTCCACAGACAGAGGACAGGTCCACACAGAAGACAGGTCCACACAGAGGACAGGTCCACAGACAGAAGACAGGTCCACAGACAGAGGACAGGTCCACAGACAGAGGACAGGTCCACACAGAGGACAGGTCCACAGACAGAAGACAGGTCCACAGACAGAGGACAGGTCCACACAGAAGACAGGTCCACAGACAGAGGACAGGTCCACACAGAGGACAGGTCCACAGACAGAGGACAGGTCCACACAGAGGACAGGTCCACAGACAGAGGACAGGTCCACAGACAGAGGACAGGTCCACAGACAGAAGACAGGTCCACACAGAGGACAGGTCCACACAGAAGACAGGTCCACACAGAGGACAGGTCCACACAGAGGACAGGTCCACAGACAGAGGACAGGTCCACAGACAGAGGACAGGTCCACACAGAGGACAGGTCCACAGACAGAGGACAGGTCCACACAGAGGACAGGTCCACAGACAGAGGACAGGTCAGACAGAGGACAGGTCCACACAGAGGACAGGTCCACACAGAGGACAGGTCCACACACAGAGGACAGGTCCACAGACAGAGGACAGGTCCACACAGAGGGACAGGTCCACACAGAGGACAGGTCCACACAGAGGAGGACAGGTCCACGACAGAGGACAGGTCCACACAGAGGACAGGTCCACACAGAGGACAGGTCCACACAGAGGACAGGTCCACACAGAGGACAGGTCCACACAGAGGACAGGTCCACACAGAGGACAGGTCCACACAGAGGACAGGTCCACACAGAGGACAGGTCCACACACAGAGGACAGGTCCACAGACAGAGGACAGGTCCACAGACAGAGGACAGGTCCACACAGAGGACAGGTCCACACAGAGGACAGGTCCACAACAGGTCCACACAGAGGACAGGTCCTCACAGAGGACAGGTCCACAGACAGAGGACAGGTCCACACACAGAGGACAGGTCCACACAGAGGACAGGTCCACACATAGAGGACAGGTCCACACACAGAGGACAGGTCCACACAGAGGACAGGTCCACACAGAGGACAGGTCCACAGAC
The DNA here is from genome assembly GCA_028564705.1 of Apricaphanius iberus. Taxonomy (NCBI): domain Eukaryota; kingdom Metazoa; phylum Chordata; class Actinopteri; order Cyprinodontiformes; family Aphaniidae; genus Apricaphanius; species Apricaphanius iberus. The sequence goes on from JAPXFQ010002595.1 coordinate 138,465, forward strand.
AGAGGACAGGTCCACACAGAGGACAGGTCCACAGACAGAGGACAGGTCCACACAGAGGACAGGTCCTCACAGAGGACAGGTCCACAGACAGAGGACAGGTCCACACACAGAGGACAGGTCCACACAGAGGACAGGTCCACACATAGAGGACAGGTCCACACACAGAGGACAGGTCCACACAGAGGACAGGTCCTCACAGAGGACAGGTCCACAGACAGAGGACAGGTCCACACAGAGGACAGGTCCACAGACAGAGGACAGGTCCACACAGAGGACAGGTCCTCACAGAGGACAGGTCCACAGACAGAGGACAGGTCCACACACAGAGGACAGGTCCACACACAGAGGACAGGTCCTCACAGAGGACAGGTCCACAGACAGAGGACAGGTCCACAGACAGAGGACAGGTCCACACAGAGGACAGGTCCTCACAGAGGACAGGTCCACACAGAGGACAGGTCCTCACAGAGGACAGGTCCACAGACAGAGGACAGGTCCACAGACAGAGGACAGGTCCTCACAGAGGACAGGTCCACAGACAGAGGACAGGTCCACACACACCCTGCGTCTCTCCATCAGCCTGATCATCTCCTCTGCAGCAACATCCCAAACACACGCTGACAACAACCTAAACAAACGTGAGTAAATGGAGGAGACGTCAGACTCACCATTGGTGGTGTGGCATCGTAGCGTTGCCGTCGGTTACTGAGCATCTCTCTGAGCGCGGAGCAGCGCTGCTCCTCCTCCTCCTCCTCCTCCTCCTCCTGCTGCTGCTCCTCCTCTCTGCCGTAATGTCAGAGACCAGCAGGATTATGGAGCCTTAATCATTTAGAGGAAGGCAGATGGAGGAAACATGGAAAACTGACGGGAGTGATGAAGGGAAGCAGCAGGAGGAGGAGGAGGAGGAGGAGGAGGAGCCTCCTGTTTCGGTATCGACAGAAAGCTGCTGGTGTTCTGGTGTTAAAAAAAACCCAGAATAAAATAACTGGTTTACAAACATTTGTTGGTTTTTCTAGCAAATTAAATTAGTTTTTTCTTTTTAAAAAGATTTTTTAAATTACTGTCATTCTGACATCAACCAATAAAAACATTTATTTATTTATTTTGATCGATTAAATGTGGATACATTTGATTTTATTCATTACTCTTTTATATTTTTTAATTTGTCTTTTTGTATTTTTATAAAACTTTCATTGATTATATTTTCTAGGCACTTATTTAAATTTCACTTATTTTCGCTTTGTGTAAATAATTTATTTGCATTTTAACTGATTTTACTTTTTATTTAATTATTTAGATGTGTACTTATTAAATATTTTTGATGTATTTGATGTTTATCTATTTGATTTGACTTATTTGACTTTTAGAAAAGCTTGGACTATTTGTCTTTATTTATATAACATTTTTATTACTTATTTAAATTCTTTTCTGCTTTGTCTCATTAATTTCTTTGCCTTTTATGAATGTATTTATTTATTTAAGATCTTTTTACATAGATAGATGATTGAACTCTGTGAGAAATGACACATATATTTCAGTTTGCACATTTTCTTTTCTCTACATAATTTGGAAATGAAGCATTGAATACACACATTGATTATTGTGGCCACATCAACAAATGTGGTGCGATCATTAGTTCCCCGTCCAGCATCCAGCCAGAGACAGACAAATGAACGCTTCACCTTTCTTTCTCCGTCGCCCCTAAAATCCACCAACATGGCAGACCCCCTCCTCACTTTCTATAATTACTGACTATGTTCATTATAATCAGACCTCATCGCTGGAGGATCTGGATTCTGAAACGTCCAGACCAATCAGTGGTTAGTGACCCGCACCAGCTGACACCGGGTTCTGGAGGGATTCAGCATCTGTCTGATGGACAGTGATTCAGCAGACGGTGACCTTCCCCACAGAAAGGTCACATGTCCTCTCTGCTCTCACATCAGGGCTTAAAGCCAAACATGATGCACGGACAGAGCTCAGAGAAAAACCAGAACAGAAAATATCACTGTTGCTAAGGCAACAGCGAAAGGAACACCAAAACCTAAAAGCAAGACTAAGATCATGAAGGATGAAAACCATGAAGTCAACAAAGATGGACTAGATGAAGCTTCTTTTATACTCCTCTGTCGTCAGAAACCCAGGCTGAGCCGGTAGCAAAGCCTGATTCAAATTCAAGTGCAGAGTGAAGTTTTAACCAGAAGAGGGCGCTCCACTAATGGTTTTTTGGTTAAAAAAAATAAATTAATATATTTACAAAAATTTACTATATGACTAAAAATAATAACCAGACATGTGTACAGCACTAATAGACACTAATTTATAGAGTTTATCAGCAAAATAGGGTTCACTTTAAGGACACTCCATCCTGGATGGATGGATGGACAAACAGATGGATGAACAGATGGATGGATGAACGGATGGATGAACAAACAGATGGATGAACAGATGGATGGATGAACGGATGGATGAACAAACAGATGGATGGATGAACGGATGGATGAACGGATGGATGAACGGATGGATGGATGGATGAAAGGATGGATGAACAGATGGATGGATGGATGAATAGATAGATGAACAGATGGATGAACGGATGGATGAACAGATGGATGGATGAACGGATGGATGAACGGATGGATGAACGGATGGATGATGAACGGATGGATGAACGGATGGATGAACAAACAGATGGATGGATGAACAGATGGATGGATGGATGGATGAACAAACAGATGGATGGATGGATGAACAGATGGATGAATGGATGGATGAACACATGGATGGATGAACGGATGGATGAACGGATGGATGAACAGATGGATGAACAGATGGATGGATGAACAGATGGATGGATGAACAGATGGATGGATGGATGAACAGATGGATGAACGGATGGATGAACAGATGGATGGATGAACAGATGGATGGATAAACAGATGGATGGATAAACAGATGGATGGATGGATGATGGATGAACAGATGGATGGATAAACAGATGGATGGATGGATGATGGATGAACAGATGGATGGATGAACAGATGGATGGATGAACAGATGGATGGATAAACAGATGGATGGATGGATGATGGATGAACAGATGGATGGATAAACAGATGGATGGATAAACAGATGGATGGATGGATGATGGATGAACAGATGGATAAACAGATGAACAGATGGATGGATAAACAGATGGATGAACAGATGGATGGATGAACAGATGGATAAACAGATGAACAGATGGATGGATGAACAGATGAACGGATGGATGGACAGATGGATGAACGGATGGATGGATGAACGGATGGATGGATGAACAGATGGATGAAGAAGATAAGGATGGATGAACGGATGGATGGATGAATGGATGAACAGATGAACGGATGGATGAACGGATGGATGGATGAACAGATGGATGAGGATGAACAGATGGATGAACAGATGAACGGATGGATGAACGGATGGATGAACGGATGGATGAACGGATGAACGGATGGATGAACAGAGAAAGATGAACGGATGGATGAACGGATGGATGAACGTGGATGAACAGATGAACGGATGGATGAACAGATGAACGGATGGATGAACAGATGGATGGATGAACGGATGGATGAACGGATGGATGAACAGATGAACGGATGGATGAACGGATGGATATGAACGGATGGATGAACGGATGGATGAACAGATGAACGGATGGATGAACGGATGGATGAACAGATGAACGGATGGATGAACGGATGGATGAACAGATGAACGGATGGATGAACAGATGAACGGATGGATGAACGGATGGATGAATGAACGGATGGATGAACAGATGAACGGATGGATGAACAGATGAACGGATGGATGAACGGATGGGAATGATGAACAGATGGATGGATGAACAGATGAACAGGATGGATGAACGGATGGAGAACGATGGAAAAGATGGATGAACGGAAATGGATGGATGAACGGATGGATGAACAGATGGATGAACGGATGGATGAACGGATGGATGAACGGATGGATGAACGGATGGATGAATAGATGAACAGATGGATGGATGAACGGATGAACGGATGGATGAACAGATGAACGGATGGATGAACGGATGGATGAACGGATGAACGGATGGATGAACAGATGAACAGATGAACGGATGGATGAACGGATGGATGAATAGATGAACAGATGGATGGATGAACGGATGGATGAACAGATGGATGAACAGATGGATGAACGGATGGATGAACGGATGGATGAACGGATGGATGAACAGATGGATGAACGGATGGATGAACGGATGGATGAACAGATGGATGAACGGATGGATGAACAGATGGATGAAAGGTGGAATGAACAGATGGATGGTGAACAGATGGATAAACAGATGGATGAAAGGATGGATGGACGGATGGATGAACAGATGGAATGAAAATGGATGGATGAACAGATGGATGACAGGATGGATGAACAGATGGTGGATGAACAGATGGATGAACAGATGGATGGATTGAAACAGATGGATGAACGGAGGATGAACGGATGGATGAAGGATGGATGAACAGATGGATGAACGGAAGGATGAACAGATGAACGGATGGATGAACAGATGAACGGATGGATGAACAGATGAACGGATGGATGAACGGATGGATGAACGGATGGATGGATGAACGGATGGATGGATGAACGGATGGATGAACAGATGGATGAACGGATGGATGAACAGATGAACGGATGGATGAACAGATGAACGGATGGATGAACAGATGGATGAACAGATGAACAGATGAACGGATGAACGGATGGATGAACGGATGGATGAACAGATGAACGGATGGATGGTAGCAGCAGCAGGTGTTGTTACTCACCGAGCTCTCAGGTTGCTGACCGTAGACTTATCAATCCTGCAGAGACACACAGAGAGGACATGATGTTAGCGCCGCTTGCTTCTGGTTCTGATAACAGGCAGAGCAGAACGTCGTCACCGAGGAGCAGCAGGAGATTTACAGCTGCGTTCTCCATTAACCTTAGTAACCTGAGAGCGAGGTGTGATCTCAGAGCTCCACAGCAATAAAACACCCGATTATTAAAGCTCGGCAACACCAATTCATCCCCCAGCTGCTCCTGCTCTGAAGGATGGAGGCTCCATAAAACACAAAGGAAGGAGCCAGGACGTCCAAACAGGTTCTGCTGCTTATCGCTGTGCAGAGAGTCCTCAGTGTTTACAGCACAGGCGTTTAAACTGGGGGAGAAAAACTAATCAGAACCAGAACTGAGGGCTATGGAAGCTTGTTACTGCCGCTTGAAAGTAAAAAAAATTACACCTGTTTTGTTTCATAATTATGAGATTCAAAGTCAAAATTAGGAGATAAGAAATTATAATTTTCACTTTCAGTCATTTTTATGAGATACAGTCATTATTATGAGATACAAAGTTATAATTAGGAGATACAAACTCATAATTTTTACATTGAATCTCGTATTTATGACATAAGTATAATTTCTTTCACTTTCAGTGGTGGAAATGGGCTTCCATATAGAGGGCTCCGCCTTAGTGAGGAGCTCTGTTCTCCAGTAGGACTAAATAACCATCATCTTCCCTTCATGGGGATATTTTGTTAATTTATAGTTTTCTTAGAGGAAACCAGGAACCCCAGGATTATGATCCTTTTAAGGAGAAAACTTCAAAAACGTCAAATGTGATGCCAAGGCTGAGGTAACAAACAGAACGTTTCCACCCTCCTCCACTAGGGGCTGCCTCCAGAAAGGAGCAACTTCCCATGTTAAAAATACCAACTTCAAAGTTTGGCTAAAAAAAAACTTTTAGATTTAATATGTCAGCTTTATTGTCATGACAACTCTGAGTGAGGAGGGGTTATGTCTAACTCATTCATTTAGATGTAAGTTAAGCTTAAAATAATGAATAATAAGGTGCATGTGCTTTTGATTGGTCTCCGATGAGTCATCAGCGCTAACTCTGGTGGCTAACGTTGGCTAACAGTGGCTAACGGTGGCTAAGATTGGCTAACAGTGGCTAACAGTGGCTAACGGTGGCTAACGATGGCTAACACTGTCTAACGGTGGCTAACAGTGGCTAAAGGTGGCTAACAGTGGTTAACGGTGGCCACTGGTGGCTAACAGTGGCTAGCAGTGTCTAACGGTGGCTAACAGTGGCTAAAGGTGGCTAACAGTGGTTAACGGTGGCCACTGGTGGCTAACAGTGGCTAACAGTGGCTAGCAGTGTCTAACGGTGGCCAACAGTGGCTAGCAGTGTCCAACGGTGGCTAACAGTGGCTAACGGTGGCTAACAGTGGCTAAAGGTGGCTAAGATTGGCTAACAGTGGCTAACAGTGGCTAACGGTGGCTAACGATGGCTAACACTGTCTAACGGTGGCTAACAGTGGCTAAAGGTGGCTAAGATTGGCTAACAGTGGCTAACAGTGGCTAACGGTGGCTAACGATGGCTAACACTGTCTAACGGTGGCTAACAGTGGCTAAAGGTGGCTAACAGTGGTTAACGGTGGCCACTGGTGGCTAACAGTGGCTAACAGTGGCTAGCAGTGTCTAATTGTTATATGCCCTATGGCTAAGGTGGCTAACAGTGGCTAACATTACATCCCTGGGGCTAACAAGTGGCTAACAGTGGCTAGCAGTGTCTAACGGTGGCCAACAGTGGCTAGCAGTGTCCAACGGTGGCTAACAGTGGCTAACGGTGGCCAATGGTGGCTAACAGTGGCTAGCAGTGTCTAACGGTGGCCAACAGTGGCTAGCAGTGTCTATGGGTGGCTAACAGTGGCTAGCACTGGCTAACGGTGACTAACAGTGGCTAGCAGTGTCTAACGGTGGCTAACAGTGGCTAACAGTGGCTAACAGTGGCTAACGGTGGCTAAGAGTGGCTAACAGTGGCTAACAGTGGATAACAGTGGCCAATGGTGGCTAACGGTGGCTAACACTGTCTAACGTTGGCTAACAGTGGCTAACAGTGGCTAACGGTGGCTAACAGTGGCTAAAGGTGGCTAACAGTGGTTAACGGTGGCCAATGGTGGCTAACAGTGGCCAACAGTGGCTAGCAGTGTCTATGGGTGGCTAACAGTGGCTAGCACTGGCTAACGGTGACTAACAGTGGCTAGCAGTGTCTAACGGTGGCTAACAGTGGCTAGCACTGGCTAACGGTGACTAACAGTGGCTAGCAGTGTCTAACAGTGGCTAACAGTGGCTAGCACTGGCTAACGGTGACTAACAGTGGCTAGCAGTGTCTAACGGTGGCTAACAGTGGCTATAGCACTGGCTAACGGTGACTAACAGTGGCTAGCAGTGTCTAACAGTGGCTAGCAGCTTGCTCCAGTGAAGGCCGCAGCCTCTGAGTCACAATAACAGTCCTGAATATTTTGTGTCTCTGAACTTGTTCAGATGTTAATGGTGCACTTATTAAACTAAGATGGTAGGTAAAATTATATTTCCGCTGTGCATTTAAGATAATGCTGCTTTGTCAAAAATGGGTTCAAATGATCACATTTCTTCTTTACAGATTGATTATTAAACTTGTTTCATTTGAATTTCACACAGTTTTAATGACAGTTATGAACCAACAAGACTTCGATGCTTTTATTTTCCTAAATAATTGGATCAGAGGCAGGCAGAGTGGTAGCAGAGTCGATCAACTGCGGTTTTCTGGCTAAAAGCGACCGCTAACCTCCGTTAGCTTCAGATAGATCCAGGTTAGTTCAATTAGCTGGTAGCTACGTCGGCTCAGAGTGTCAATCATCCACCCTCACAGCCCCATTCTCTACTCCACCTCTCTACCCATTTTGTGTATTTTCCAGGCGTGACAGGATGCCGGTGGTGGGAACCGCCCAGTTCATGAATAGTAACGCAGTATACATTTGAAATCATATCATATAAAGATGTATAACGGTTTAAACAGATTAAAACAAAAATATGCTTTTCTAAAAAGAAAGGTTTTCAGTTTTTGTATGCAAATAATATGTAGAAAATAGACTCAAAATATCTGTGTGCGTTATTCCTCATATGTAACGTGTGTCAGTCTGTTTGCACATGATATTTGTAACTGGGAGTTTAGATGTAAACACAAATATGAACTTACAAGTACAAAATAGATTTATACACAAAAAATTTCAAATTACACCAACTTAAATCTAAGAGTTCAAAATGGCTCCTATGCATAAAAATAGTTAAATATGTATGCACCAGTCTCCTGATACACAAAGACAAAAACCACATTTATGCACATATCAGAGTTACAAGAGAAGTCCCTGAGGCTCCGCCCATTTAATATGCGTATATGTGTTTGTCCTACATGATTAAAGACTGTAACTGTATTACTTTTCTCAGTCTAAATGCTGCCTGGCTGGACGGATTTATGGGTGGATGATGGGGGTGAATGATTAATTCCTCAAATGAACAAAAATCTGATTTAATTGGAGGCGATGGAGGAAAGGAGGGAATAAGAATGTACAGAAGGACTGAGGAGAAAAGTAATGACAGAAGAAGGAAGGCAAAGAGGAAGTTATTCTTCAGGAGGGAGAGGAAGAGGACTACAGCGGATTAGGAAAGCGTGAAGGATGGAAGAGGAGAGGGATGTGGATCCTGACAGAGATTTACTGAGCCCAACTGGAGCTGCTTTAAATTCATCCGTGGTCCGCCTCTCCACTCATCCACAGCCAGAAATCTGAATTCTTCACCCAGACAGCAGCAGAACTGAATGAACCACAGCGCCACATGTGGAGGAAAACAGTCAGAGCGTCGATGAGGAGGCAGGTTTAACAAGCACAAATACAGAAGAAAGATGTTTTCTGTTCCCCAGCCTTGTTGAGGACCACAACGTTTGCTCCGTCTACAGACGCTGAGATGGACCACGCTGGTTCTGGACCTCTGGATCTGCTACCCACATTTAGTCCATCCAAATCTGTCTTCATGCAGTCAAACAAACCAGCAGATAGAAACATTGATATTTAGCCTCCCAGTCACTGACCTGGACGTAACGCAGCCGGAAAAATCTTTAAATAGTTTCGATTCACATTCCAAAGGAAAATCTTTGAATAGGGGTGGGGTGGGGGGGTTAACGTACTGCTCCATTGGCGGTACGTTACATACTTCTGGGTAAAATCTGCCTTTTTACTGCCACACTCTTTCTATGTGCATATTATGCATAATTTGGCAGCTGAGATTCTTATTACTCCAATCAAGGATACAATAATAACTGTAGATACAGTAAACGCGTTTGTTAAACTACTCATAATTAAAAGTAATATGCAACTCATCATTAGAAGCCACATATCACTGACAGAACCGACGGCTTTTTACTTCCTCAAGGGACCATTTAATGTCCTCCAGTAAAGAAACGAATAACTTATATATATATTTATAACTTTAAATAACTTAATGTCGTTCTTCGTGATGTTTATTGGCGGCTGGAAATTTTTTTTTTTATTTAGCACCGCCTACTGGTGTGGAGTGTGCCAGAATTTCAGTCAAAATTGTTCCTGTCTCTCCAATGGTGCGTTTACACCGCCCCAAACGTCAGCGTCAGTAGCAGCGAGATTACATGTAAAGTCTACGTTTTAGGCCGTCAGAGCGGCGTCAGAATTTCTGCAGCGCTTTGTGCGCATTGGCCGCGTCAATTTGTGAAACTTTTCCCGCGTTTAAAGCGGCAACAGCCAACAATACAGAAGTTCAGCTAGCTGAACTTTTTACATTCTTGAGGCGACGCACTGACCAATCAGAGCGTCGACAACCACGATACGAAATTGTTTAAAACACCCGGCAGAGAAAGTCCTTCCCACGCGCTTTCAAAGCTTTCCCCAAAATATGTATCTGTGTCAAACTTGTCGCTTTGTTAGATATACCTCTGCTCTTGTTTTTAAGCTCTAATATCCATTTTAGTATACAACCGAATCAAAGTATCTTCTTTACTGCCTACAGAAGCCCCAATTAATAGCCTACAGCACCCTCTGCTTGTTGTCCTGGGTCAATACATGGCATAGTAGCAATTTAATTTACACCAGTGTCTTAAGCTGTCTCTGATGGGCCCAGAGTAGGATAAAACTACAATTTTTAGTGTAAATGAAAGGACAAATTCAGATGTCGTTGCTATTTTTTTAAGTGAAATATAGGAGAAATCAATTGAATTTTTGTTTTGAACTCCTCAATCAGTCTCATACGAAAAATAACAAGTATAATTAAGGTACAACAAAACAAAATAAACGAAAAAAACGTAACATGTGCATATCACAAGTCTGTGTTAAATCAAATGTAATACCGACTTAGTGATCAAATGTCAAAATTTACCATTTTCCCATAATAAACTCTCAGAAGAAAAAACCCTGGTTCATCACAACAGGAAATTAACGCTTTTATTGTGAAGATGTACACAGCTACTTCCACTAATGAATAACTGAAGTCCAAAAACATCACTTTAACTGAATAACTTTGCACTTTAATGCAGTGGTAACTCACTATGAAATATACTAAAGCTATAGAATGAACCAACATGCATAAATCAACGTAAATACGGCGAATTTATACTCTTTGCATCAAGCGAACTGGCATCCCAAGTGGATGGTAAGAAAACTTTCCTTAGATAATTTATTAACCAAATTATATCAATTCAAAGCCAATACGCCAATAATAATACACGTGTCATTAAGACACACACACACATAATGCTGCACAGCAATCTGTAGTTTGGCTGGGAATGGGAAGGACTAATGTGGTGCGGTCTGAATTATAAAAAAAATGCTGTGCATGCGTTAATTGCGGTTTAATCGGGGGCTATGCTACGTTGATAAAAATAATACAGTCTCATCCCATATTTAATGTAAATGTAACCCACCAAGGCAGGATTTACACAACTGCTTCTATAATAACACGACTATCAATCGGTTCTAATAATCTATGGGAGTGTCGTTGTCTGCACTGACTGAGATTCACTCACCTCAGCATGCTGTACGCATGAAACTGAACGTGAAACTGCTTACTTGCCTCACATTCTGATTTTGTTCATTATTATCCGTCTATTATCTTATCTATCGACCACTTACCATTATTTCACCACATGGGGGCCCTCGTATCGGACTCTGGACCCTCGCTTATCCACCATTCAATATTTATGGATTTGTTAGTGGAACGTCACTCCAAATAATTTTCGCAAAATCCTCTGATTTGTAGATTTTTTGCAGGAGAAATTCTACCTGACGCATTATTGGCTGGCATTCACAAAGCAGCCAATCCCAGAGTGACATTCATTTTCCTTACTGCTGATTAGCTGAACCCCAGGAGAGGAGATAATGATGACTGTTGATGTTATCTTCCATGGTACAGATAAAACGGACTCCACTCTGCCTATAAATGCATATTAAATTATAGTTGGTGTTTGAACTATTATTATAGGCATGTATAAGCCTTTATAGAAAAGGCCTCTGGTATTCATGGATTTTAACTGTTTAAAAGCGACTGTGGTCCCGAAACTGTAAATATAAGAGGTCTAATGTAATTTTAATCCCAGGCGGTTCATTGTTAATTAAATATGTGAAAAAATAAATAAGATTGCAAAATGCCTTGAGAATACATGTGTTTTGAGTTGGCGCTATAATAGATTAGGTGTGTCAAATTATCGCATTAATTGTGATTAATTAAGTACAGACATGTTTGGCACGACATGTTTTATAATGGCGTTAAGCTCATTTTTAATCTCTAACTTTACTGCTTCTGAATTCAAGTTGCCGTTAAATAAAATCACTTTTTATGCTTTGGTCTTCTTGTTCTTGACTTGTTCAGGTTTTAACCACCCCCCGAAGTGGAAACTGATTGGCTGTCGTTGTATTGGGGAGGGCAAGGTGAGGACAGAGATGCCAATTTATCGATTTTGTTGCTATATTTTGTGAGTTTTTAAAGCCCCTCTAGCAATTCTTTTGGAAAAGAAAAAAAAGTGAAAAGCCAAATATCTTGTGACTATCTTCGGTGTTATTGTAGACTTTTGGAGACTCTCACGTGAAGCCTGTATCATTGTTACTCTTCTCCCTGAGCAGCAGCATAATAAGAAAACATAGATACAGATTCAGCGTCACTTTTGGTCAAGGGAAAAAGATGTATTCTATAACACCGGTCAGTAATGGTGCGTTCAGACTGCAGGCTTTATCAGCATCAAGAAACGCTCATAAAGCGACTAGTTTGACTCATAAACACAGAAGATACATTTTTAAGCTCGTAGGCGGGCCTTTGTCTGCTGGATGTTTTAAACACTTGTGGATCGTGGTTGGCTAGGCAACGCCGATGTCGGGCAGCGTCACTGTAGTGAGAGCTTTAATACAGTGAAATGTTCAACTAGCTGAGCTTCTGTGTTGCTAGCGCTTTGCACTTTGAAGCTTGAAACGCAGGAAACGCTTGAAAAGTTGACGTTAGCCAAAGCTAACAAAACACAGCAGAGACTGAGACGCTCCTCCAACGGCCTCCACCTTAGACTTAACATGTAATCTACACTCTGACGCTGCCGTTTGGGGTGGTGTGAACGTACCATTAGAAAGTCACATTTTTGTGATTCTAGGTCTTTTATCTTGGCGTTCTTCCAGTTTGATCAGAGCAGCGGCGTCAAACTCAATTCCATTTTGGGCCAAATCAAGATCGTTAATGTCCTTAAAGGGCCGGTTGGATAGAAAGTATTGATAAAACGATCTTTAATAAGCGTTAAATTATAAATAAATACCTGTCTGCTTTTGACAGGTACTTAAAATCAGATAATACTGAACACCTTTTCACAATGATGTGATTTAGGATTATTCAAAGAAACAGTCAGTAGGTTTATGCGCACATCTAGATCGAACTTTGGGGAGTAATTGGACTAAAGGATTCCCCCCAGTAGAGATCCGAGTCCCAGTTTACACATCAGTCAGAAAATCGAATTATTAAATGAAGTAATTTCAACTCTCTGACAATAGGTGGCGACATCTGCCTCTACATGTTAGCTTTAGAGCGGTTAGCCTCAAGCTGCATTTAGGCAGTAAATGGAGCCTGCTGGGAATAAAGCAGACGGAGTCAAAGCAGGATATGAAAAATTAGCAGAGAGACAGAACATTTAGTTTAGGGCTGCAGCGATTCGTTGAGTTACCCGATTCCAAAAATTGCTCGAGGCAAAAACTCTGCCTCGAAGCCTCGTGAATTCTTATGACGCGCAAACAAACCTTGGACAAACCCGTGCGAAGCACAACAGCAGCGCGTGATACAGTTTTAATTTAGTTGATACGATGGCATAGAATAAAGATGTCTATAAACGTCAGACAATGTGTAAAGTTTGTGATCGTTCCATTCTAACAAAAGAACAAAGTACAGAGTATTTACTGCAAAGTAGAGCTGGTGTAGCAGAGCAGTACGAGCTCAAAGATCCAGCATCAGAAAACATCCACATGATGCAACAAGGTAACCTAAAGCCTGTAAATATTTATGTTCACTACTATTAATACTGTATTTGTAGAGATGTCATGATGCTGTTTGACTAGATATGATGTTTAACTTTGATTTTTATTAATTAACTTTATCCACGTTAAATCGCCAGACAGCCTTGTCCACACTTAGCCGGGTATCTCACAACACGGAGATATTTTTCTACAGTTTGGTCCGTCATCCACAGGTTAACGCAGATTTTCAGCACAAAAAACTAATCTGGCCCAAGTGGAGATCTGCGTTTTCTCCGTTTTCAGTATCTGCATTTGGGACGGATGAAAACAGTAACGTCACTATATGTGACCAAAAATGCTCCAACATTTAAACCCAACAGACTTCATGCTGCGCCGCGACCAAAGTAAGAAAAGAAAAATACTTTCCCACTCTCTCCTGACACAGAGACTTCTTAGAGTTTATAAAATGATTAACGAGTGATTATTAGCAGGGGCGCATCCAGGAGGTTAATAAAGAGGGGCTAAAAGGGGCCCGGGGTGGGTCTGGGTCTGTAGCACCAAAATAAAAGCAGAGATGTTCTTCTAGTGGAGACCCAATCTGAGCTGCTCACATTTTAGAGTTTTAAAGTGTTAAAATTAGATTTAAAGTCATTTTATTTTACAAAGGTTTACGTGACAATGTCGTCTCAAACTCTATAAATAAATACTGTAAATGAGCTTAGTTTTGGAGCCAAATGTTGGAGTTCTCTGCTTATTTAAGAGATAAAAGGAAAATGCTTCATCTTTTTACAGCCACAAAATTTTCGTTATGCATGATTTGTTTAAAAACGTAAAAAACTATATGAATAATCGATTAATCGAATCGATAAAGGGTTAGAGTAATTGATTACAAAAAGGATCGATAGCTGCAGCCCTAATTTAGTTACTAAGGTACTGTCTGATTGTGTTTTACTCATTGTTGCAGCTTGTAATGATGTTGTTATTCCTCAGGTCTCATCACTTCCTGAAGGGGGACGGCCCTGTCTGCTAATGGGGAGCCTAAGTCTCCTTCCCTTCCTGTAGGGAGCCAAACCCTGCTTCCTAATCCTTAGTAGTTACTAAATGCTATGTAGTAACTACTACTTGGTCGTTGATGTAGTAAATACTGCGTAGCAAAACGAGCGAGTAGCATGGAATGGGACGTAGTGCGCCATCGTATGACCGTTCTGTTGACCCGGATGTTTACGTTACATAACATCGCCTGCGTTCCCACCATCTACTAGCGGTTATTTTGTCTGGTATAACTTATCTACCCAAAGGTTTAATGAGTTGTCAGAAAACAATTACAGTAGTCAGTATCATCGCTACACGGATCATTATACACTGATATCGCAAAGTGTCAATGGTTGACAGTTTGCCTGTAGCCATTTTTAGCTAGGTGTTGCTTCGTCTACAATTTCAGGGCTTTCGCTGCATTGTGGGATAGCGTAGCATCCCCCGGCTGATTACTGTAGCGGTTGTACACATCTGGGAACTTTATGCCTAGTACTCGGTTCCATACTGGAGATTCGGATCTACGCTATCGCTTGCTTACTCCTTTTCGCCTGCTACGTAGTAAACGTAGTAGAGGTGTTCGGATGCAGCCAAAGGCTCCTCCCCTTCCTGTAGGGTGCCTAAGGCCCCTCCCCTTCCTGTAGGGTGCCTAAGGCTCCTCCCTTTTCCTGGCCTTCCTAAATGTAAGTCAATGGTGCGAAAAAAGGTTATTTTCTGCTCCACTTTGTCTTACGTCCTGAAACACACATATGTTGTACCTCAGTTTATATGATAACTAATGATGTACATTTCGACTGTGTGTAAAATGCCTAAAGATGAGAACACAGCAATATGACACTAACGCTAGCTAGCTGTAGCTAACATTTAAAACCTCCCAGAGACCTTGTAGAGCTTCTCCTCCATGTTAGCTCTCACTGATTGACTGTTTCTCCCCCAGCATAGCTGCTACTTCCCAGATTAATAGAGATTTTCTCCACATTTAATGTTCATTCCTCCGTCCTGGAGGAAGGAGGTGAGTCCCGGCCCTTTGTACACTTCTTCGTCTGCAGTTGTAGAGTTTTATCTGCATCAAAATGTGGCTTTAAAATTCAGGGACATCATATTTTCCATCCATTGAGCATTTCAAACGGGATCAGGAAATAACTTTTATCGCTCGTTCAGTTTTTTTGGCAGGTCGGAACGTATGGACAGGAAGTAGAAGGGCGGGGCTTAGGCTCCTCTTAACTCGGCTAACCTGAGAGGTCGTTTACATACAGAAATAAGGCTTTTTAGCTGGTTTAGTTTACTTCAACTACAGCCAGAATAAGGTGAATACATCAAACTGAAAAGTCATTTGGATTAGGGCGATGGTTTGTTTTGGAAAAGTTGGAAAAGATGAAGCCAGGTTTTCCATCCAGTACCTGACTGAGTCTGTTAATGTTTAACCACATTGGTTCTTTAAATGTATCTCCATCTGTAAAACACCAGCTAATATTTATATGGGTTTGTTTTAATTTCTAAATGCACAATAAATCCTCTTCAGTTTCTGTTTTTAGGCACTGCATGAACATTTTCTGTTGGACCTGATCCTGGTTCTGTGCTGAGACCCAGAGGTGTAGACCATGCAGGTGATGATCTGGTTAAAGTGCCTGCTGCTCTGATCCAGACGCTGCTGCCGCTCAGCTCTTTGTGTCGGAACGACCCCGCTTTAAATTCCCGGGAAAGTTGTTGATTAACAGCAGCCGAGCGAAAACGATTCCCAGGCTGACAAAAGTTCGGAAAAAACGCTGTTTGATCCTGGGGTCTGATGAAAGTGTGATGTCACAGTGATGTCACTTTCATGCAGATGAAGCAATCAGACAAAAACAGCACAGAAAGTGTGGATGTATGAGATCCCTGAGCTCTTTATGGAACAATGGAAGAAACCCAGACTCACCATCCGAAGCCTCCAAAGGAGACGCTCCTCTTCCTCCGCAGCATGGTGGCTTCTCCTCCTCCTCCTCCTCCTTTGTCTCGTCTTATTGTGTCGGGATCCTCCTCCCTCCGGCTCCTCTCTGCCGCTCTACCTCCTCATCTGTCTGCCTATAAATGCTCTCATGGTGGCCGGACGTTCCTCCGCCTCCTCCCCTCTGAGTCTCCTCCTGCTGTTAATGTTTCTCTCTCTTCCTCCTCTCCATCTCCAGAGCTGGAGGCGAGGGGAGGCGAGGGGAGGGGGAATGCATCAGCCCTGATGGAGTGGAAGGCTGGAAACTTATCCATAATGGATGGAGATAAAAGCAAAGAACCATGTCAGAATCCTGGATGATGTTATGTAAGTCAGACTGCAGCCTCTGCTCACAGATTTACATCTTTATGGTTGAGAACGTCTTAAACTGAGCGGACAGGTGAAAGAGACGCTAACCTTCCTAAACAATCCCAGCCAATGGAAACAGATTCCTTCACAGAGTTCAGCAGATAGAGCCAGTTGGTTGGTTTCATCAGACCAGGAGAGGAGGAACGATATCCACTCCGCTCCACCAGGAACCCCAGGATGGTTTACTGGGATTTGAAACTGGGAAATGATGGTTCTGTGGACCCTGCATGGCCTCACATGGTGAACATGGGATGAAGGGTCAGACTGAGAGGGATTCAGTTGGAGGAAGACCAGATGGTTGCATCCATCGACTGTAAAAGACCGAGGTCAACAACAGGAGGCGACCTTCATATGAGAAACAGTCGTGAGACGTTTAAAGTCAATCAGACAGCTTCAGCTGATCCAGAACGCTGCTGCTCGTGTTCTCACTAGAACCAGGAAAGTAGAACCCATTCTAAAGTCCTTCCTCTGGCTCCCTGTAGCTCAGAGAATAAACTTCTAAATACTCCCACTAGTTTATAAATCATTGAATGGTTTAGCACCAGAGTACATTAGAGATCTGCTATCATGGTACAAACCATCCAGATCATTCAGATCCTCCATCTCTAGTTTACTGATCAGAACCAGAACCAAACATGGAGAAGCAGCTTTTAGTTTCTATGCTCCTCATATCTGGAACAAACTACCAGGAGAACAAAGCTGCAGAGACACTGAACTATTTTAAATCTAAAATTAAAACGTATCTATTTAGATTTGCTTATGAGTAACTGATACTATTATTGCTAAACTGTTGCTTTTAATCAAATGCTATTGTTTGTTTTTAAAAATGTTTGTTTATACTTTCTCTTATTGATTCTACGTTTTAATTTTCACATTTCTTAAATCTCGTGAAGCACCTTGAAACCTTGTGTTGAAAGTGTGTTATACAAATATCATTGCCTTGCCTCATTTACTCACCCAGACAAGTTAGGAGCCACTTGGAGTCCTTCAGGAGAAGTTTCTATCCAGTCTGATCAGCTTATATCCATATAATAGGAGCCAATCAGAGCAGGAGATTTGCTGCCTGTAATAAGGAATTATCTGCCCCATAACTCCTTCATTTAACCAGGTTTAGTTAATAATAATTACTGATATTCTCCCTGTGAGGTCAGAACGTCTCAGAAATGTTTATTATTTCTGTTCCAGGATGATTTAGAGGCTATAATTCATCTACACTAACATCCTAGCTGTATCTGATCAGGACTTTCTTTGCTCTACGGCGGTCGCTTAGACAGAACTACTGCAGACATCATCATCTCAATAGATGAGACACTGAAGGTTAATCTATCCAGAGATGCTGATGAAAGATGACCTCCTCCAGACCAGAACCACCTAGAAGGTAATACGTGAGCAAAAGAAGCTCCCTACAGGTGGAGGCTCCATGAGGAGGTTCTGGTCCCAGAGCGGGTCCCTGGGAGCCCGTTCCACCAGGCCTGGCAGTAAGTAATATTTACCAACTCCTGCAGAGATGTTCCTCTCAAGTTTGGACTCTTGACCCAAGGATTACTGGATGTTCTGGTAAAATGTAAGCTGCACTGGAATAAATCAGTTAGAGGTTTCAGATTGGAAGGAGGTTAATGTCTCACTGGGATGATCTGAGGAGGAATGTTTCTGACAGAGACGCGGCCGAAACCAGACAGCCGACCGTCAAAGAGACGAAGCAGTGTTCCTCCGATGTAGAGCTCCTCCAGCAGCTGATTTCCTCTGCCGAAATGAGACAAAACTTCACCTGCAGCCTCTACAGGCCTCCCTCCAGCGCCCCCTAAAGGCTGCAGGGTTGTTTTACAGCCAGAATGGTGACCTTCAGGTTAACAAGCTGCTAATTTTGGTGGATTTTAATGAACTGAATGACCACAGAGGAAAACATGTTCTTTTCAAAATTCTGTTTAAAAAAGGTTAATCAGCAACTGCAGAGAGAGAAGTTTATATTTCCCTAAAACATCATTTCCATGAGGGGGGAGGGGGGGGGGGTCAAATGGATGATAAAAACATTCCTATGTGGGCGGGGCCTAATGTGACTCACAGGAGAATAGGAAAAAGTAAAAACCAGACTGAGAGCGCCTTGATGGTCTGGCTGTCGACTCCACCAGAGACTGCAAGGTAAATTAAGTTAAATTAAACAGAACAAGACATTAAAATCACAGTAAAACAATTTACTCCATCTTAGTACTGCGCATAAAATTAATCCCTACTGGCACAAGGCTGTTTTTGTTTCGTTTTGTAGTAAACCGCAGTACTCCAAACCGTCGATTAGACTCATAATACAGAGGAGGAAGCTGGTCACTCATGACTGAACGTGGGTACGCTGTACCTGCGTACGTTGTACCTGCGTACGTTGTACCTGCCTGCTATACAGCGAGGCTGGGTTCAGTGGCGATTCCCCAGTCGACCTACTGGAACCTTTCACAATCCGGTTAATAGAGTTCTACATTCTTAAAGTTCTCGTACCAAGACACCAGAGAAAAAGAGACTACAGAGTCAAAAAACGCATGATAAAACATTTCAGCAGTGTTTTCTCAATTTGTAATTTACACTATTACCTTACAAAGAACTGGCCTGTAATTGTCTGTACATTACTACTCAGTTTGAACTTTTCTAGAAGTCTACTCACTAGGATGTGAGGTTGAATTAAAGATTTTTATTATGTATATTATTAGTACATTATTGTTATATTACTTTAAAATAATAATAATATCATTATTATTATTATCCATCTATCCATTTTCTGAACCGCTTAATCCTCAAGGGGTCGCGGGGGGGCTGGTGCCTATGTCCAGCTGTCAACGGGCGAGAGGCGGGGTCTAACCTGGACAGGTGGCCAGTCCATCACAGGGCCACATCGACACAGACAGGACAAACAACCAAGCACACACACACACACCTAAGGACAATTTAGAGAGATCAATTAACCTGACAGTCATGTTTTTGGACTGTGGGAGGAAACCGGAGTACCCGGAGGGAACCCACGCATGCATAGGGAGAACATGCAAACTCCATGCAGAAAGACCAGGATACGAACCCACAACCTTCTTGCTTCAAGGCAAGAAGGTTGTGGGTTATTATTATTATTATTATTATTATTATTAATAATAATTTAATTTGTATTAAATGAAGGGAAAAAAATCTCCAAATAGAAGCCTTGCATGAGACCCTTTCCCCTCCAAATGTTACAAAAGCATCAAGCTGACTGTTGCATCCTCTACACCTCTTTTTGATCTATAAGCAAACTGCATTGGGCCTAATAAACACGCAGCGGTCTTTAATATTCGAAATTTTACAAATCTTTGAAAAATGTTGATTAAAGTGGTCTTAAATCGTTTAATGCCTTCATGTGCTGTGTCCATTTTGCTCAGTCCTCTCTAAGCCAACATTCACAGATTGTTCCAACAGAAACCTGCAGAGAAAAACCACCCCCTAACCCAATGGAACATTAACCAGTTTTAATAGACAAGCCAAGCATGTGGGACAGAAAACACACGCTGTCACGTCACAACATTTGAAATCATCGTTGTTTTTATCACTGTTTTCTGACAGAGTTGCTGAAAAACAAGAGAAAACCAGGATGATTCAGGCGGGAGGAAGATCTGGAGTAAAAAGAAGCTTAAATGACCTGAAACACAACGAGAGACGATAGGATCTCCAGCCTACAACAACAGTTTTTATTTAACCTGGACCTTATTTCTAGCATTATTTCTTATGTCAGACCAGCTTAGAGCCACTAGGAGGGTTAGGGTTTAGATCCATTCCCAATCAGCGTACATCCATATCATAGAAGTTAATGGCGCAGCCAAAGATCAGCCTCTAAATAAGGAATTATCTGCCACTAAATTCAATTTCAATTCAGTTTATTTTTATAGCGCCGTTTCACAACAGATGTCATCTCAAGGCACTTTACAAGTAGAGTTATTACAATACAATGTTTAATTTAGGAATTAAAGAACCACAGAAGATTGTGTGATCCTTACCTGACCTGTCTCCTCGCAGACTTTACTTAACTTTGTTCCTGGATTCCTCAAGGCTGGATGTTCTCCTCTCTCCCAGTTCCTTCTCTGGTCAGCCTCTGCTCTACTTCCCTACTGGTAACATCTTCATACTTCCTGGGTGTCTGTCGCTCACCTGCCCGTCCTCCTGTAAAAACAAGCAAGCAAAAAGCGCTTGGACAATCGATAATACCTACTCACTTTGAGGCCAGAAATGCTGATTGTGAGTGGAATCACATGTTTCACAAGTGATGCTGGAGCGTTTTCTGTCGCAGACAGTGACGTTGTGGCACTTAAAACTCCGGGTTTACCCATCCACACGTCATTTGTGGCTGACCAACGTGAATCCATCCTCCACTCCTGAATCTGTCCATCCGCTTTGTCTTTGTCGGTTCCAGTAATCGCAGATCCATCTGGTAGCCCCATTCCTGACATCTCAGGTGTTGCCAGAACAAACAGAATGCTCCTGTTATTTCCATTTGCTCATTCTCAATCACATTTGGGTCAAGGGAGCACCCACCACTCCTCTCACTCTGTCCGATTTGATTTCTGACATTTCTAACACTTCCAAATCATCTGTAAAAGTTTCAAAGAGCTTCTAACAATGCCTAACAGTTCATATCAATGTACAATTCCAATTGGTTCTAAATAATTAGTATTTCCCTAACAGTTCCTAACAATTCCTAACATTTCCTAACAATTCCTAACATTTCCTAACAATTCCTCACAGTTCCTAACAATTTTTAATAGTTCCTCACAATTCCTAACAGTTCCTAACAGTTCCTAACATTTCCTAACAGTTCGTAACAATTCCTAATATTTCCTAACAATTCCTAACATTTCCTAACAATTCCTCACAGTTCCTAACAATTTCTAATAGTTCCTAACAATTCCAAACAATTCCTAACAGTTCGTAACAATTCCTAATAGTTCCAAACAATTCCTGACAGTTCCTAACAATTCCTAATAGTTCCTAACAATTTCTAATAGTTCCTAACAATTCCTAACAGTTCCTAACAATTCCTAATAGTTCCTAACAATTCCTGACATTTCCTAACAATTCCTCACAGTTCCTAACAATTTCTAATAGTTCCTAACAATTCCTAACAATTCCTAATAGTTCCTAACAATTCCTAATAGTTCCTAACAATTCCTGACATTTCCTAACAATTCCTAACAGTTCCTAACAATTCCTAATAGTTCCTAACAATTCCTGACAGTTCCTAACAATTTCTAATAGTTCCTAACAATTCCTAACAGTTCCTAACAATTCC
Organism: Apricaphanius iberus; assembly: GCA_028564705.1. Taxonomy (NCBI): domain Eukaryota; kingdom Metazoa; phylum Chordata; class Actinopteri; order Cyprinodontiformes; family Aphaniidae; genus Apricaphanius; species Apricaphanius iberus. The sequence continues at coordinate 160,531 of JAPXFQ010002595.1, forward strand.
TAATAGTTCCTAACAATTCCTGACAGTTCCTAACAATTCCTAACATTTCCTAACAATTCCTAACAGTTCCTAACAATTTTTAATAGTTCCTCACAATTCCTAACAGTTCCTAACATTTCCTAACAGTTCGTAACAATTCCTAACATTTCCTAACAATTCCTAACATTTCCTAACAATTCCTCACAGTTCCTAACAATTTCTAATAGTTCCTAACAATTCCAAACAATTCCTAATAGTTCCTAACAATTTCTAATAGTTCCTAACAATTCCTAACAGTTCCTAACAATTCCTAATAGTTCCTAACAATTCCTGACATTTCCTAACAATTCCTAACAGTTCCTAACAATTCCTAATAGTTCCTAACAATTCCTGACATTTCCTAACAATTCCTCACAGTTCCTAACAATTTCTAATAGTTCCTAACAATTCCAAACAATTCCTAACAGTTCCTAACAATTCCTAATAGTTCCTAACAATTTCTAATAGTTCCTAACAATTCCTAACAGTTCCTAACAATTCCTAACAGTTCGTAACAATTCCTAATAGTTCCAAACAATTCCTGACAGTTCCTAACAATTCCTAATAGTTCCTAACAATTTCTAATAGTTCCTAACAATTCCTAACAGTTCCTAACAATTCCTAATAGTTCCTAACAATTCCTGACAGTTCCTAACAATTCCTAACATTTCCTAACAATTCCTCACATCCTACATTCAACAATTCCTAACATTCTATTCCAACAATTTCTAATAGTTCCTAACAATTCCTAACAGTTCCTAACAATTCCTAACAGTTCCTAACAATTCCTAATAGTTCCTAACAATTCCTAACAGTTCCTAACAATTCCTAACAGTTCCTAACAATTTCTAATAGTTCCTAACAGTTCCTAACAGTTCCTAACAATTCCTAACATTTCCTAACAATTCCTAACATTTCCTAACAATTCCTCACAGTTCCTAACTATTTCTAATAGTTCCTAACAATTCCTAACATTTCCTAACAATTCCTAACAGTTCCTAACAATTCCTAACAGTTCCTAACAATTTCTAATAGTTCCTGACAATTCTTAACAGTTCCTAACAATTCCTAACAGTTCGTAACAATTCCTAATAGTTCCTAACAATTTCTAACAGTTCCTAACAATTCCTAACAGTTCCTAACAATTCCTGATAGTTCCTAACAATTTCTAACAGTTCGTAACAATTTCTAATAGTTCCAACAATTCCTACAGTCCAACAATTCTAACACTAACAATTTCTAATAGTTCCTAACAATTCCTAACAGTTCCTAACAATTCCTAATAGTTCCTAACAATTCCTGACAGTTCCTAACAATTCCTAACAGTTCCTAACAATTTCTAATAGTTCCTAACAATTCCTAACATTTCCTAACAATTCCTAACATTTCCTAACAATTCCTCACAGTTCCTAACTATTTCTAATAGTTCCTAACAATTCCTAACATTTCCTAACAATTCCTAACAGTTCCTAACAATTCCTAACAGTTCCTAACAATTTCTAACAGTTCCTAACAATTCCTAACAGTTCCTAACAATTCCTAACAGTACACAAACCACAGTTCCTAACTATTTCTAATAGTTCCTAACAATTCCTAACATTTCCTAACAATTCCTAACAGTTCCTAACAATTCCTAACAGTTCCTAACAATTTCTAATAGTTCCTGACAATTCCTAACAGTTCCTAACAATTCCTAACAGTTCGTAACAATTCCTAATAGTTCCTAACAATTTCTAACAGTTCCTAACAATTCCTAACAGTTCCTAACAATTCCTAATAGTTCCTAACAATTTCTAACAGTTCGTAACAATTTCTAATAGTTCCAAACAATTCCTAACAGTTCCTAACAATTCCTAACAGTTCCTAACAATTTCTAATAGTTCCTAACAATTCCTAACAGTTCCTAACAATTCCTAATAGTTCCTAACAATTCCTAACAGTTCCTAACAATTCCTAACAGTTCCTAACAATTTCTAATAGTTCCTAACAATTCCTAACATTTCCTAACAATTCCTAACATTTCCTAACAATTCCTCACAGTTCCTAACAATTCCTAACAGTTCCTAACAATTCCTAACATTTCCTAACAATTCCTAACATTTCCTAACAATTCCTAACAGTTCCTAACAATTCCTAACAGTTCCTAACAATTCCTAACATTTCCTAACAATTCCTCACAGTTCCTAACTATTTCTAATAGTTCCTAACAATTCCTAACATTTCCTAACAATTCCTAACAGTTCCTAACAATTCCTACATTTCCTAACAATTCCTAACATTCCTAACAATTCCTAACAGTTCCTAACAGTTCCTAAATTCTAAATTCCTAACAATTCCTAACAGTTCCTAACAATTCCTAAAGTTCTAACAATATTCCTAACAATTCCTAACAGTTCCTAACAATTCCTAACATCCTAACAGTTCCTAACAATTTCTAATAGTTCCTAACAATTCCTAACAGTTCCTAACAATTCCTAACATTTCCTAACAATTCCTAACATTTCCTAACAATTCCTCACAGTTCCTAACATTTTAATAGTTCCTAACAATTCCTAACAATTCCTAACATTTCCTAACAATTCCTAACAGTTCCTAACAATTCCTAACAGTTCCTAACAATTTCTAATAGTTCCTGACAATTCCTAACAGTTCCTAACAATTCCTAACAGTTCGTAACAATTCCTAATAGTTCCTAACAATTTCTAACAATTCCTAACAGTTCCTAACAGTTCCTAACAATTCCTAACAGTTCCTAACAATTTCTAATAGTTCCTAACAGTTCCTAACAGTTCCTAACAATTCCTAACATTTCCTAACAATTCCTAACATTTCCTAACAATTCCTCACAGTTCCTAACTATTTCTAATAGTTCCTAACAATTCCTAACAATTCCTAACATTTCCTAACAATTCCTAACAGTTCCTAACAATTCCTAACAGTTCCTAACAATTTCTAATAGTTCCTAACAATTCCTAACAGTTCCTAACAATTCCTAACAGTTCCTAACAATTCCTAATAGTTCCTAACAATTTCTAACAGTTCCTAACAATTCCTAACAGTTCCTAACAATTCCTAACAGTTCCTAACAATTCCTAACAGTTCCTAACAATTCCTAACAGTTCCTAACAATTCCTAACAGTTCCCAACAATTCCTAATAGTTCCTAACAATTTCTAACAGTTCCTAACAATTTCTAAGAGTTCGTAACAATTTCTAATAGTTCCTAACATTTCCTAACAGTTATTAACAGTTCCTAACAATTCCTAACAATTCGTAACATTTCCTAACAATTCCTAACATTTCCTAACAATTCCTAACATTTCCTAACAATTCCTAACATTTCCTAACAGTTCCTAACATTTCCTAACAATTCCTAACATTTCCTAACAATTCCTAACAGTTCCTAAAAATTTCTAATAGTTCCTAACAATTCCTAACATTTCCTAACAATTCCTAACATTTCCTAACAATTCCTAACATTTCCTAACAGTTCCTAACAATTCCTAACAATTCCTAACATTTCCTAACATTTCCTAACAATTCCTAACATTTCCTAACAATTCCTAACAGTTCCTAAAAATTTCTAATAGTTCCTAACAATTCCTAACATTTCTAACAATTCCTAACATTTCCTAACAATTCCTAACATCCTAACATTCCTAACATTTCCTAACAACCCTTTCAAAACAATTCCTAACATTTCCTAACACCAAAACAAAAACAAACATTCCTAACAATTCCTAACATTCCTAACAAAATTCCTAACAATTCCTAACATTTCCTAACAATTCCTAACATTTCTTAACAATTCCTAACATTTCTTAACAATTCCTAACATTTCCTAACAATTCCTAACAATTCCTAACATTTCCTAACAATTCCTAACATTTCTTAACAATTCCTAACATTTCTTAACAATTCCTAACATTTCCTAACAATTCCTAACAATTCCTAACATTTCCTAACAATTCCTAACATTTCTTAACAATTCCTAACATTTCTTAACAATTCCTAACATTTCCTAACAATTCCTAACAATTCCTAACATTTCCTAACAATTCCTAACATTTCTTAACAATTCCTAACATTTCTTAACAATTCCTAACATTTCCTAACAATTCCTAACAATTCCTAACATTTCCTAACAATTCCTAACATTTCTTAACAATTCCTAACATTTCTTAACAATTCCTAACATTTCCTAACAATTCCTAACAATTCCTAACATTTCCTAACAATTCCTAACATTTCTTAACAATTCCTAACATTTCTTAACAATTCCTAACATTTCCTAACAATTCCTAACAATTCCTAACATTTCCTAACAATTCCTAACATTTCTTAACAATTCCTAACATTTCTTAACAATTCCTAACATTTCCTAACAATTCCTAACAATTCCTAACATTTCCTAACAATTCCTAACATTTCTTAACAATTCCTAACATTTCTTAACAATTCCTAACATTTCCTAACAATTCCTAACAATTCCTAACATTTCCTAACAATTCCTAACATTTCTTAACAATTCCTAACATTTCTTAACAATTCCTAACATTTCCTAACAATTCCTAACATTTCCTAACAATTCCTTACAGTTCCTAACAGTTATTAACATTTCCTAACATTTCCTAACAATTCCTAACGATTCCTAACAATTCGTAACATTTCCTAACATTTCCTAACAATTCCTAACATTTCCTAACAATTCCTAACAATTCCTAACAGTTATTAACAGTTATTAACAGTTCCTAACAATTCCTAACATTTCCTAACAATTCCTAACAGTTCCTAACAATTCCTAACATTTCCTAACAATTCCTAACATTTCCTAACAATTCCTAACAATTCCTAACAGTTCCTAACAGTTATTAACAGTTCCTAACAATTCCTAACAGTTCCTAACAATTCCTAACATTTCCTAACAATTCCTAACAGTTCCTAAAAATTTCTAATAGTTCCTAACAATTCCTAACATTTCTTAACAATTCCTAACAGTTCCTAACAATTCCTAACATTTCCTAACAATTCCTAACATTTCCTAACAATTCCTAACCGTTCCTAACAGTTCCTAATAGAAATTCGAAACCGTTTCTAACAATTCCTAACATTTCTTAACAATTCCTAACATTTCTTAACAATTCCTAACAGTTCCTAACAATTCCTAACATTTCTTAACAATTCCTAACATTTCTTAACAATTCCTAACAGTTCCTAACAATTCCTAACATTTCCTAACAATTCCTAACATTTCCTAACAATTCCTAACATTTCCTAACAATTCCTAACAGTTCCTAACAATTCCTAACATTTCCTAACAATTCCTAACATTTCCTAACAATTCCTAACAATTCCTAACAGTTCCTAACAGTTATTAACAGTTCCTAACAGTTCCTAACAATTCCTAACAGTTCCTAACAATTCCTAACATTTCCTAACAATTCCTAACATCCTAAAAAATTCCTAACAATTCCTAACATTTCTTAACAATTCCTAACAGTTCCTAACAATTCCTAACATTTCCTAACAATTCCTAACATTTCCTAACAATTCCTAACCGTTCCTAACAGTTCCTAATAGAAATTCGAAACCGTTTCTAATAATTCCTAATAAATTCTAAAATAATTCCAAAACATGTGTAACAGTTCCTAACAGTTCCAAGGAATTCGTACCAGTTTTTAACTCTCTATAATTCTAAATATTCCATGTAGTTCCTAATATTTACTAACAGTTCCTAATACAGCAGAGAGGAAACAGCCGCAAAAGGATTAAAAGTACAGCTGATGATAGATCAGAGATGACTTTAGGATATCAGAGTATACACAACTGTTGTGATTCCAATGATAAGGCCTCATCAATGAAAAATAATAATAATAAAAATAAGGTTTTTGCCACTTTTATTTGGGTGGAAGATAAATATACTGGTTTAATCAGCCCGTTTCTTCAGTTGGTCTCCCAATTAAACAATCGTACTGTGATGGTGTACTACTTGGTGTTCTTTTATGTTTTAGATTTGTTTGCTCTGCCGTTCCGGGAGTCACCCAGGATTAAAATAGAGAACCACATATCCGTTGATATGATCTGTCTGCTTCAAAGTGAAGTGGAAAACAGAAACCACGTCGCTGCGAGCAGGGTTCGAACCTGCGCGGGGAGACCCCATTGGATTTCAAGTCCAACGCCTTAACCACTCGGCCATCGCAGCTGGTTCTGTTAGTCCTTCCCACCGCTGATTTTAGTCTTCAAACTTACTAGAATTAAACCACGAATTATTTTACTACCTGCGGCTGTCAGCCTTGCTGCATCTGTAAAGGTTCAAGCCTTTTATTAAATAAAGGTCAAATTTGATTGGTTCCATGGTATTCAGCATGGTTGGTCTACATACATGAACAAACATACAGGCAGTATGGTTGCAGTGTGTAAACACTGCCGCCATCTTCGAGAGGTAACCCTGCTTGAACTGTAGGTTTGACGAACACAGATGATAAACGCCTATAAACAGAGTACAGTGGGATGTTGCAGCCTTTAAAATCTATACTGGCCAGGTCACTGATGTATAGTTAAGCATATCATATTTTTGGGGTTCTCTAAAAAATCAACAGAAGAAAACGTTTTTTTCATCATAGGAATATCCTACAAAAACATGGTGAATAACAACCTGCCAAACTCGGTCCAAAGCCCCTGCGTGAAAGAGCAGTACCAGAGAAATGTCGTGGTATCTTAATCTCCCCACAGGAGCTGTTTTTAACATTTAGGTCTCTTTTAAATTTAACCACACAGCACTTGCAAGGTAGCTTGTCCAAGTTAGGCTGCCGTAGTGTGACCGTTTCGGCAAGCGCAGGCCCCCCGAGCCGATGTGGTATCCCGAGCAGATCTGGTACCTACACCAAAGTGCCGCAACACTGTCAATAATCATACAACCTACGAGTAATATCGGTTTAACAAGATAACTTTTATACATGTAGGGTATAAATATGATAAGTTCGTATCTAAACACATAAGGATTGAGTCTCACGACTTATATACTTATATAGAATATTTGAATGTCGACACAGTTTCTGTGACGTGGGGATGTAGCTCAGTGGTAGAGCGCATGCTTCGCATGTATGAGGTCCCGGGTTCAATCCCCGGCATCTCCAGCACTTTTACACATCTCGTTGTGTGAAAAATTCTTTTATAAGATATTATTTCCTGGCGAAAACTGGAGTTAAGATACATCGATCGGGTTTTTGCTAAATGTTTCAAAATAATTACGTTTAAAATGTTGAAAATCATGATTAGAAATAGAAAACTTGCTAGACCATACAGATAGCAGCAGGGGGAGCCCTGGTGTCGATGTTATAGGGTGTGAAGTCAGAGCCGTTCTCTGGTGCATTACAACCGTCTGTTTTATCATATATTTTAGTCGGTCCTTTTGCTCTTTAGAACTGTTTCTCTGTCAATCCGACGGTGTTTTACTATCCCCTCCAACATTTTGACAATAAATAAAATTTGTCGGAAAAAAAAAGAACATGGTTCCACTGGGGCTCGAACCCAGGACCTTCTGCGTGTAAAGCAGACGTGATAACCGCTACACTATGGAACCACACTGTAGCCGGTTCCAGAAACCTGGTACTTAATTCATAGTATTTTCCCTAATTTGAAATTTACTTGACTTAGTTTGTGACACTGTTAAAAAAGGACAAAATCAAGCTGAAATCCACCGTAGTGGCATCTGATAACGAGATGAATTATGAGGATAGCTGTAGCTTCTCATGGCTACCAGCAAGCCGAAGCAACGGAGAACGAGAGAAAGATGAAGTCCAAATCCCGCACCGTACAGTTGTTGTTTTTTTGAGTGTGACTTTAATCGTAAGTTTGTCATTCTAAATGTTTAAAACACACCGTGAACAAAGAAAGAAGAGCACACGCCATGGTTCCCCCTGACAACAGGTAAGTTAATAATTAGCATCGATGCTAACGCTATGCTCTGTGTTTTTCACCATTTGCTGTGCTACGACACCGTGTTTTTGTGCTTAAGTTGGGTTTGTCTTTTCTTCTAGAGCCTCTTCCAACATGTGAGGGTCAGTCTTTGCTTAATTTGGACCCTCCAAACTGTCCACCTTCTCCTTCCGAACCATCTGTAGCTAAATACCGGACCAGGCAGGCTACAACGTAGCTGTCCGACACCCTCGGTGATCATTTAAAATTATGCTGCTTGTACATTTTTTGTTATCTGTTGGTCTAAATCTGCTCTGACGCTAGTCTTTTTCTTTTTTTTTTTTTAAATGCGAAATTTATGTAAAATTAACCTCATATACAGTAAGACATATTTATGTTTTTTTTCTTCTTTAATTTGAATTCTTAAAGTGTATGTTTTTAACATACTGTGACCATAGTACTTTAAAAGTCCAATCAGCATTCATGTTACACATGCACATTCTGCAAATGTTTTATAGTATTCTGCTCAGTTGTACAAACCTCAAATCTAAATGCCTTTTTTAAATAATTGCACAGTACTTAATTCAATTAAGTATATTTTTCTATGATTGTTTTTTCCTCTCTCATTTTGCAGCTGTTAAAGCTGAATTTTCATGATTCTATTCCATGCAGCGGCTTTGTTAAATTAATTCTTAAAATTGCTTTTTAGCTGGACTTAACCACTTTAATTTATCCTTTTTGTCGGCAGGGGAAGGAGGCTCTCTAAAGACAACCAATCATTAAACACTGCGATGCAAACAGGCCCAGCAGGATCGACACTTTCATCTGATGGACGGGAGCAGGAAGTTGGTTTACGAAGGGAGGAAATGACACGATACTGCCTTCAATCTAACCTTCCTGGGCTGCTGGGAGAGATTGTACACACCATGACACACAGACATATGCCACTGGGTTTTTATCTCTGTACTTTTCCTAAGTATTTGTCTCGTTTGAATGTTATTGACTCTTCAATGAAACGATTGAATACTTAATTTGAAGCTCCAAATTAATAGCCAATAAATCAGGGATTTGCAACCTTTTCCAATCAGATGGCAACATTTTCCCCGGCTGCTAAAAACTACAATTAGTTCTATTTTTAGATCATTTAGCACACAGCCAAAGGTTGTGGACCCCTGGGAAATATGACATTTGTAAAGATGAATAGGTAGTAAAATACACAAAGTGCTATGGATTCAGCTAATCCATGTTAAAGTGACAGTGTGTAGATTTTGCACTGCATCTTTGAAAATAGCCATTAAAGTATTATGTAATAATAATTACGTAAAGCACGTTAATCTCAAAATAACGATATTGTAAAATATGACTTTAAAAATCAGTTTTATAATACATAGGCGCGGGTCCTCTTTTCAGGGGAAAGCCGTATTAGATGACGTCTTTACTTCTACAGGAGCCCGGATGGACAAAGCACACGGAACACGCACGCTATTAAAACATTGATTTTCCCCTCAAAATGCTAAAAAGTTTCTCCATAAATACATTTTTACCTCTTTGCTAGTTCCAAGCGATGAAAGAGAGACTGATGTGCTCGTCATGTTGCTGCAAATAGATCATTCTCAGGGAAAACAGAACTAGTTGGACCTCCGTTGTTGAGTTTCTTACTCTAAGACACAAATACCGCATGCTTGTGATGATTTAGGTATGCACTGCCCCCTACTGACCAAAAATTACACACTGTGCCTTCAAAGATGAACTAAATACAGCTGTTGAAGTTAGTATATGTTACATCACACCAGTTAATCAGCCGTTTTAACATGCAGCTTTTCATAGTGTTGAAACAACAAAATGTAAATGCCTGTCTGGGGTCGCCCACCATATAATGAGCCCACTCACTGGAGATGGAACTACAAACTGGAACATTTTAAGTACATTTTTTTTAAATTAAATGTTGCAAAATAAACTTTTTTAACCGACTAATGTGATGCCTTATTTCCAAATTCCGAATGAAATGTATGTGCCTATTCATTTAGCTAGATTTAACTGCAGATGTATGTTTCCATGCTGCTCCTTGCATGTGTGATAAAACTGTTTTAGCATAAAAAGTATTCAAGCAGCAGCCGTCAGATCCAGGATGGTGTCACATGGTGAACATGTTGGGATGCAGGACAGTTTAGACTGTAGTCCAAACTACTGCGTTTTCGTTTAGAAACCGAATTAAAACGAAAACTATCTCCGTCCACACTAGCGTTCTCTCTGCGTATTAGAATTGATCTCCATCCACATTAAAACGACTGAAAACGCGGATCATGTGACCGTTCTCCAACACTGGGCATGTGCGCGCCGGTATAAACAGGAAACAGATTGACCATTCCTCAGCTGCTAGCAAAGACATCAAAGCCAGTAACGCTTGTAATTCGTTATCCACGTTGCGGTTTCTAACGTAATGTACTCCAGGCTGTTTTTGTATGTTATCTTCCGGGGACGGGTCATGCGACGGGTGGCTGACGAATCAGGGAAGGATACGCCATGACCGATGACACCCAATCATAGAGCCGAGGGTTGATCTGCTGCGTCATCGTTTCTAAAGTCCTCCGTTTTGAGCCGTCCACACCAAAACGCCCTCCGGAGTTTCAAAACGAGAAACGGGGTCGGCAGCGTTTCTAAACTTCTCCGTTTTCGCCGTTTCAGTGTGGATGGGAGGTGCAAACGTAGCAAAAGGTCTCCGTTTTTAAACGAAAAACGCAGTAGTGTGGACGGGGCCTGAGCAAGAGCAGCCTGGATGGTTCTGGTTCCTGACGACACACAGAATAATGGTGTAGATTGGTCCACATTGGCCACACTGACACCTCCAAAATTCATTACAAAATGAGCAAATATTAAAACTAGGGCTTGGTATTTATTACTGAACAATAATGGTTGGGAAAAAAGAAGCAGAGTAAAGCTAGAACGGTTTATTTGTGTTAAAGTGTGATATTGGACATTGGATCTGAACCAATTATGTAAAATCTGCCAGGGTATGAATGATTTTATCCTAAGTATAAATAAGGAATTTCTAACTTTAGACTGTGTATTTCTATAAGTTATGTGGCTAGATATTTGATGTAATATGTCATATTTCAGTAAAAAATGTACATATATTGTCTTTACCAGTTAGTATTTCCAGGTCTGTGTGCATTTTTATGTTACCATTTCATTAGCCCTCCTGTGAGCATTTAAACGCTCTATGATTTGACCGTTTTCACCACCGCTAGCTGCTAGCTTAAAGCTATATGGCTATGAACCTTCAGTATTTAATGAGTTTTCATATTCAGAATCTGTCTCCTCCCCCTGCTGTGAACCCGTTGTTTTTTCTGAGGAGAGTCTGGGACCTTCTCCATGGACGTCACTCCCGGTAGCGCCACTAGGGGTGCTGTTTTTAGACAGAGTAGCCAGTAGCGTTACATCAGAGCAGTAGTACCACCATTTATGATGAAATAAGAGCCGTATTTGCAGCCAAGATGTGAATTTTAGATCTGTTACGACCCAAAGACTTGAACATGTGTTTTTAAAGTGGAAGATGCCCTTTAAAGGGGAGTTTTTCCTCTCCACTGTCGCTACATGCTTGCTCAGTATGAGAGATTGCTGAGGAATTGCTGTGGTTGGAGTCTTCATGATCCAGGCACAACCTTCCATCAATGACTCAGCACAATCTTATGGGATTCCTTACATAGAAAACTTTTACTGATTGGAATGTTTGGATGATTGGATTGAAATGACTTTTCTTGTAAAGAGCCTTGAGATGACATTTGTTGTAAATCAGCGCTGTAGAAACAGAATTGAAAGCAGAAATGGTTCAGGGTTGCCGGTTTCAAACATTCACACCTTCAGGGTTCTAGTCCAGACTGACAGCAACCGATGGACCAACTCCTGGTGCTGTAGGTGGTCCTAATGTCACCTGATCAGCGTACAATCATCTACGGGCCTTAAAAACCCTCACTTGTTCGGGTAGCAAAATTCTCTTAAAATGAATAATGGAGGCTGTCAGTGAAATAATTCTGGTGGAGATGAAGAACTCGTCCTTGCAGCCGTACGTGATCCTGAGATGTGCTCCAGAACCACGTGTAGGTGTGAGTGTGGGCGGAGTATGAAAACAGCAGAAAACACCTGCAGCTGCAGGTACCAAAAGCCAGGTGAGAGGAGAGGAGCAGCCGCTCTGCAGGTACGTTCACCTGGCCTCATTCCAGAACATTTCCCACCTGCTGGGCCGTGGACGGCTTTTAATATTACAACCATGTTCAGCTTCTTCCGGTCGAGATATTTAGTTATTCGTATTTAAAATAATGTGATTTTGTTTTTATATTTGTTGAATCATATTTATATTCTGTGTTTCTTAACTTCTGCTTCGTTTAACTGAAGGAGCTCCTCTGGTTAATGCTCTCTTCTGGCTTCATCATGAGGAATTCCTCTGACCTGATAACGTTTCCTTTTAGCTCCATGTTGTTGTTCACATATAGCCCCTTAACGGGGTCAGAGTCAGACAGGTAAGTGATCCGTCCACAAGGAGCTGGAAACTTCCCCCCAGGTACGAGGTAAAGAAGGAAGTGACCTCTGGCATCAAAGAGATCAGTGTTTCTGGTTCTCAGAAAGCATCTGCTGAACGCCCACAGTAACTGTCGCTCATTTCCAATTCAAATGTCAGAAGAGTAAACAAAAGAAGGTTTATCAGCGGCATCGGGGACCAAACAACTGAGCTGAGAGGTTTGGTTTCATCTGGTAGTTCCCAGCCTGGACGTTAACTGCAGGTAATGCAGAGCTGCTTCATGGCTGAGCTGCTCCCTCTGAGTCATAATCTGACCCGGAGGACGAATGCAGGCGCGTTTAAACCACGAGGCGCCACATGCAGAGGTGGAACGCGTCTGAGTCAGAGTGCAAAAATGTTCAATGTATAAACGGGTGTTTTCAGAGGTCACCCAAGGTCAAAAAGCCCGCCAGACAAAAATGTGTGGGTGAAACAGTGCAACAATGTGAGGGGGCTGGTTGACCATTAACCTTTAACAAAAGGGGACAGACTGCTGCATCCTAAAGGCATGAAGCAACATTTTCACAGCTCCTTCCTCCCTGCAGCTATTAGACTCTACAACCAGAACTGCTCCCAACAAACTCACTAATTAACATCTCTGCTGCTCTTATTTTCCTCTGCTTATATTCTGCTAATACATAAGTAATAATACGTTTGCTGTTTAATGCACAACTATCTATGCACATTCTTACTGTAACATTTTCTTTATTTAGTAGAAATGCACTGTTTTTGAACATTTAGCTTCATTTTTCCACGTTAAGCACACTTTCATACATTTAGGAAGAAAATGTTTCATAATTCAACATTTACCAGCATTTCTTCTTGAAAAATCTAAATTCTAAATATTATTTTGAAATGTAACATGTTAAATCTAAATGTTAAATCTAATTAATCTAATTAATCTAATCTAATTTAGATTTAACATTTAGATTTAGATTTAACATTTAGATTTAGATTTAACATTTAGATTTAACATTTAGATTTAACATTTAGATTTAGATTTAACATTTAGATTTAACATTTAGATTTAACATTTAGATTTAGATTTAACATTTAGATTTAACATTTAGATTTAACATTTAGATTTAACATTTAGATTTAGATTTAACATTTAGATTTAACATTTAGATTTAGATTTAACATTTAGATTTAACATTTAGTTTTAGATTTAACATTTAGATTTAGATTTAACATTTAGATTTAAATTTATATTTAGATTTAACATTTAGATTTAACATTTAGTTTTAGATTTAACATTTAGATTTAACATTAAGATTTAACATTTAGATTTAGATTTAACATTTAGATTTAACATTTAGATTTAGATTTAACATTTAGATTTAGATTTAACATTTAGATTTAAATTTACATTTAGATTTAACATTTAGATTTAACATTTAGTTTTAGATTTAATATTTAGATTTAGATTTAACATTTAGATTTAACATTTAGATTTAGATTTAACATTTAGATTTAACATTTAGTTTTAGATTTAATATTTAGATTTAGATTTAACATTTAGATTTAAATTTATATTTAGATTTAACATTTAGATTTAACATTTAGATTTAGATTTAACATTTAGATTTAGATTTAACATTTAGATTTAACATTTAGATTTAGATTTAACATTTAGATTTAACATTTAGATTTAGATTTAACATTTAGATTTAACATTTAGATTTAACATTTAGATTTAGATTTAACATTTAGATTTAACATTTAGATTTAACATTTAGATTTAGATTTAACATTTAGATTTAACATTTAGATTTAACATTTAGATTTAACATTTAGATTTAGATTTAACATTTAGATTTAACATTTAGATTTAAAATGTTACATTTCGAAATAATATTTAGAATTTAGATTTTTAAAATGTAAATATGCTGGTAAATGTTGAATTTTAGAAACATTTTCTTCCTAAATGTATCAAAATGTGCTAAATGTGGAAAAATGAAGCTAAATGTTCAAAAAAATGTGCATTTCTACTAAATAATGAACATTTTACACTTGGCGCCCCATACATTCTGAACATATGTCTAAGTATTATTTAAATATTTTAAAGTTGCCTGCTCTGTTGACGTTCCAATTACCCACGTTCCCGGGTATGCCACTTTATTTAATTAACTTATTATTCTTAATTCTTAACTTGTTTTTTTATACCTTTCTGCTTCAGCATCTAAATGTTTGTATTTCCTGTCACTTTGCTGCTGTTACAACTCAATTTCCCCTTTGTGGGACAGTAAAGGATTATTCTACTTTATTTCAGTCTATTCTATTTGATTCAATTCTCTTCTCTTTTCTTCTATTATATTCTATTTCATTAAATTCTGTTTTATTGTATTTCATCTTATTATATTCTATGTTATTCTATTCTATTCTAAATATCTTTAAAACCAAAGTATCACCTACATAGCCTAGTTGATGACACAAATTGAGGGATTTCGTTAATGTTTGGGGACTGGTTGACCTTGTATGACCTCTAGAAACTTTTATTAATAACATCCATTAAACGACAGCAACACAGTAGGATTTTTCTGCAGCAGGAAGCTTTTTTTGATTGGACAAAGCTGGGGGAAATAATTCGCTCAGGTGCGTTAAGGTTGTGTTTCCTAACGCTGGTCGTCCAGGTAAACTGCCCTGCTTGTTTTAGATGTTCAGGCCCAGACTTCTTAATCGGCCATCTGGTGCGTTAACGCATCTAGAACATGCAGGCTGGGGGAGACATGTTGAAGAATCCTGCAGCCGGGCAGGATCACCTCGTATACTTCGGTTCCAGCGAACGAAGCTCTTTGCGTTGCGGCAGAACAAAATATTTGGAGAATTTTAGTGCTCCAGCTTTGTGTAAACAGTTTGGGGATGAAGAGCTACTTTCTCTTATGACTGCAGCAACAAAAACAAGCAACGACCATGAAGAACTGGACAACCTTTGGGACGTATCCCAACATCAGTGTATGACCTCATGAATGCCCTCCTTGGAGAAGAGTCCAACCTTCCCATCAACCTGCAGAACCGCGTGGAACGCCTTCCCAGGAGAGCTGAATCCAACCTCCAGATCAGGAATCTGCCCCATTTAAACCCAGAGGTTAAACCGAATTCACCAGCAGGAGTCTGGAGTGACGACTTCCCTTTTCCATCACTGACCTTTAACACTACTTTACATTTCTAACATTTGCATTTTAAATCTTAGGTCCCAAAAAGGGCAGAGATGTTACCAGAAAGGTGAAAAGGCTTTAATGCTCCAGCTGAAGTCCAGCAGGATGCAAACAAGATACCTTCATTTTTCTACCATCCACGTTCTGCCTTAAACACTATTTTTGTACCCTTAGATGTAAAAATGTGCCTTTGGGAAATGGATTAAATATATACTTGTTAAATGGTACAAAAGTAATACAGAATGATACGAATCTGTGGTGATGAGATAAATAGCTCTTTAAGTAAAAACTAAATGTGTATAATTTGCATCTAGCGACATTTCTGAGCACCCTTAGCTACTTTCTGTGAAACTTTGTCACTGATATTCCCTGCAGATTTATGATCTTAGACTGCAGAGTTTAGATATACCGGCTTGTTCTGCAGCATAATCACTTTACATCAGCTGACCAATCATAAATTTCTCGGTTCAATTTCATCCTCTCACAATCGAAGCAGTTTTCATTTTAAATTGAATTCAAAGGACCAATATTTCTTTCATGAGCTACACACAAACATAATGTAGAATCTGGTCCGTATTACGTTGCATCACACACCTATGGTGCATTCAAGGAGTTCAAAATATATTGGGATATCAACAAAGTAGTAGTTGTTAAACTTATAGCAAAAACCACTGAAAAACAATAACAAAAGCCATGATCTTCTGTTTAACGGTGGTTGGTAAGCAACATTTGGTGCATACTGTCTGCTAAAGAAGCTACTGCAAGTTTTTTCCTTTTCAGAACAAACTTCTTTTTCCTCGAAGGTCTTGGAAGTCCAGTTGCAATTTGATATCTTGTAAATTTTGTTCCAGTTTCCTACTGCCAACAGTATAACTTCAAACAAAATAATATAACACGTTCCACTGTCTCTTCTTGAAGAAAAGAAGACCCTGGTTTTTGTGTTGATGCTACAAGTTTTTTGTCTGTGCTTAAAACTTTTGTAGCACCAGAGCCAGAAGCTAAAAGAGTTAATGTAGAACCGTGATGAGACGTTTAATGGGACGAAATGTGCTGATGTGTCTCTCTGTTACCTGAACAGAGATTCTCCTCAGTAATAAGGTTTTCAAAGGGTTTTGGGACACGCTGATAATGATCTAGTTTTCATCCCTAAAGGCTGAATATGGAACATTTTCATTAAAAGTGACATAAAAAACTCCATAATACATCCAAGGGGCGTTTAGAGCGGTGGAGAATTAAAGTACTACATCCCCTTAAAAAATATTTGATTGAAAATATAATAAAATATACATTTTAAGGAGCACGACAATGTTGCTATGTTTACATTTATCAGCCAGTAGTGGGCGCCATTGCTGGTTGACATATATGGTCTCTATGATCCAACTATATGTTCGGCACAAGAACAGAAAGTAGAGTAGTTTTAGGTGAAGCCTACACTAGATGGACCCACATAAAACATTTCTACGCCATCAAACACACGGGGAAACGGAGACTTTCCTCCTGGATCAGTAAGCTAACTCACTAGCTAACTTAACTAGCTAGCTAACAGAAACTAGAGTAGTTTTAGGTGAAGCCTACACTAGATGTACCCACATGAAACATTTCTACGCCATCAAACACACGGGGAAATTGAGACTTTCCTCCTGGATCAGTAAGCTAACTCACTAGCTAACTTAACTAGCTAGCTAACAGAAAGTAGAGTAGTTTTAGGGGAAGCCTACACTAGATGGACCCACATAAAACATTTCTATGCCATCAAACAGATGCAGAAACTGGGACTTTCCTCCTGGATCGGTAAGCTAACTCACTAGCTAACGTTAGCTGTCGGTTAAACTCCTCTAGGATACATTCCTCACTGGACACAGTTCAGGTTGGTCACTGGGTGTATCGGCAGCAAACCTGGCAACCCAACAGCAGGAATCATCTTTTTATTGTTGTAATTACAACCTGGATACACTAGATGTCGCTGTCGTGCTCATGTTCTATATCCAACCTTTAATTCAGCATGCCTCTCCTAACAGCGACTCACCTTCTGGTGTGTGTTCTAAACTAAAGACGCTAGAAGGTCTCTGAAATGTCCCTGGGATTGTCCTCCTGTCCCCTTAATGTCCAGCAGGATGGGTTTCTGTCAGGAGTTTGAAGTGACTGTTCACACCTCACCTGGTCCCACCTGTGGAACCTACAGCCACCTTTATCTCAGCCTGATTGGTTCACAAGGCGAGACTCCGCCCATCGCTGTGAACAATGACCATCCTCTGCTGCCTGGAGCTGTGAGTTTCATCTCCAATGTCCCGACTCTTCGTGGCTGAATATTTCCCCTAATGCTCTCCTTCTGCTGTCCTCTCAGACCTCCCCGGTTCTTGTCCGAGCCAGCTGTCCACTGGGTCGGCTGGTTCTGGTTCGGCTTCGACTGGAAGCTCCCGCAGGGTTCCCCGGTGTGGACTGGCACTGCAGCAGAGTGGAGGTCCGCCAGCGGGTCAGAGGTCAGGAACCGGAGATCCAGGGTTCAGAACCTCTGGTGTTCCTGTGCGACAAGTGGCTGCGGACAGCAGATGGCGACGTGGAGCTGCGCGGCGGAAAGCGTGAGATTATCTTTGGTCCTTCAGAAAGAGCAGAGCGTCTGCTGGTCCTGCTGCCGCTGACGCATGAAAGTCTGACCCTGTCCTTTGTATCCTGCAGTGTGTTTACTGGCAGAAGAAATCGAGGAGAAGCTGAAGCAGCACCGACTCAGAGAGCTGAAGCGTCAACGGGAGCTCATCAGGTACAACAGATCATTCACCTGCTTCTCTGTTGGCTTAGCAGATTGCGTTGACCAAACAATTTCAGTATCTAATAGGGGTGTCACGATTCTCTAATCCTCGATTCAATGTTTTCTTACAGTTCAGAGCCCTATGGCATTTTTAGATTAGTCTAGTCTATGATCATTGGTCCTATTCATTAGTTTTTGTGCAGTAAATCTTTTCATTTCAAATGTGATGCAATTTCCATTATTCTGTATATTGTATAACATTAGGCATTAAGTGGTCAAACTAATATAAATTATTTAAATTATTGTATTTACAATAAATTATTACATTTATATGTGTAAAAATCTTGTTTAAATAAATAACAGAAATGATTAGTAACAGAGGAAGGCTGCCATCTAGTGACTCTTTTTAGTTACTGCAGCACAACAACTCTCAGCTCCAGCTGGCTCAGAGAAACAAGCTAATGTGCAGCTAACAGTTTTCCTCTTATTTACAACCAGAATGTCGATTTAACTCGCAGGGAACTCAACATTTCCTCACTGATGATTTGAGTAGAAGAAGCAGCTTTAGCTCCGGTCCCGCTTCTTCTTTCTTCCTAGCCGTGGTTAAACTGTAGCTTAGCTAATAGCTATTAGCTAGCATCAGCTAATATGCTCTGAAGAGATGTGCTGTGTTCATGGGGGATGTTCTTATTGTGATATAGCGGTTAATAATGTTACCAGGTGTTCTGATTTTTATGAGAACTGGTGAGTTACTTGTTAGGCAAAATGCAATCTGTGGTTCCTTGTGATGAGGAAATCAGAGGAAATACACGGTTGCCTGGTAACTGTTTCTACGGAGTCCGAGTGGGACGCTAGTGACGCTACAGTATGTAAGCATGGGAGGAGGTGATCGCCATCCTCTTTTAGATTTCGATGCGCAAGGTAGTGACGTAATGTCGATCAATTCCGATTAAAAAAACGGAGATCGTGACGCCCCAAGTATATAACCGTTTTACCGTAAACAGTGACAGATAAGTACCCTGAAGTCGGTGCGTCATTTTGACAGATTAGTATTTACACTCCTGACCACTTGGTGGAGACGTTTTCAACTTTACGCACAGGTTCAGGTAACTTAATGAAAGATGCTGGTCCAAGGCATAAGCAAAACGAGCGGTTGCTTAGGGCCCCTCAAACCCATTCGGCCCCGCCCCCCATAAATGCTGAAAAGGAACAGACACTAAAGATGTTAAAATTACTTAAAATGTAAATGTAAGTATAAATTCATTTATTTCTGTTTCAGTGTAAATTATTTTTCAAAAATTCAATTGTTTACATTTTTTTGTAGTAACTAGGCAAGTTTCTTTGTAAGTAATTATTTCACTGATATTTTTTTAATTAAAATTCTATTTTCATTGTAGCAAAAATTGTCAAATTAAATACATTTAAAGGAATAAAAATGTAAATTTTTATCCTTTATGTATTCCTTACATAGGAGACTTTTAACTGATTGGATTGTTTGTATAATTGTATTGAAATTATTTTTCTTATATAGTGCCTTCAGATTACATCTGTTGTGAATTGGTACTTTGCAAATAAATTGAATTAAATTATATAACTTTAACTTAGAAAAAAACATAGTTTTTTTAAAGACAAGTTTTTTTTTTTTTTTCAAAGGATGGAACAAAATACCTTGTCTTTAAAAAGAAAACCTATTTACTGTTTGAAACGAAGACAAAAATGAACATAGTCAAGTTGTTAGAAAAAACATGTCAATATTTAAAAATGTGAATTAAATTGAAATAAAATTTACTTTTTAATATTCATTGTTTGATTGTTGTGTTACAATCTGATGCTTTAGTTTAACCTTTCTATTTTTAGCTTCAGATTGTCTCAGATTATATTAACGATTACTTCTGATTGATTTTTAGGATCAGCCAAACAAACTCCGCCTACTTTCCCAGATTAGACCAAATCTTTATGAAACCCTGTTATTGTGGGTATTAACAGAAAGGGGGCGCCGCTCAGTAAAATTCTGCTTATGGCGCTAAAAGACTTTGGGCATCATCTCAGACCTTTTTGTTCTGATTGAATTTTAAACAAAATGATTTAATATGATACACGACTGAATAGGTCAACGTCATAATCTAAAAAATGGACAATAAAAAAATAGATTACGACCAGATTTCTTTTACCTACAGCAACAAAAAATTAGAGCGACGTCTGGATTGTTCCCAAAGGAAAATGTGTAAAACATAATGTGAAAATAAAAACAGAACATAAACAGAACTCGGGTTGGGTTACAGGAGTAAATACAACAGGGTCAATAAGAAATGAAAGCAACATCAAACCCTGAACTCATTGAAACAGGCGATGCTCTGATCCAGAACTACAGCAGTGTTGGAAAATAAACGGGTTCCGAATCCGTTCTTATAGAAATCAAATCAATTTGCTATTTCAGAAATCTATTTTATGTTTTAGAATAGTTTGACGTTTTTAGAGCTAAAATATGAAGGGAAAATTCCAGGCGGCCATTTTAAGGTTTAGTTCTGAAAGTAACAGGTTTAAGTCACTAAATTACAGGCATATAATTAAAACAATGTTTTTAACAGCACTGACCCGTATCTATTATGAACTGGATCAGACTGAATCGTGATAATTGATTTTAACGATTGAGAATCAGAGTTGAATCTTGAATCGATACTCAGCCCTGTCCAGAACCGCGTTTGGACCTGAACTGAACTCTGTCCCTTTCTGGTTCTGTGTTAACAGGTGGGGCGTGTTCGTGGAAGGCGCTCCTCACTGCGTCGATCTAAAGAGCGCGTCCGAACTCGGGCCCAACCTCAGCTACACACACAAGAGGTAAAACCCAGAAGAGTTCTGGCCGTGAGTCAAAGCGACCCGGTTCCGTCTCTGACTGCTGTCCTCTTCCTGCTCCTCAGTCCAGCCATCAACGTTCACTACCTGAAAGGCTTCGTGGGCCGGGTCGAGTCCTGGACCAGCTTCTCCGAGCTGGAGACGGTCTTCGCCCTCAGTACACATCAGAACCAGGCTGCCAGTAAGAACCAGAACCACAATCAGAACCACAACCAGCACCAGAATCACAACCAGAACCAGAACAGGAAACAGAACCAGAACCAGCACCAGAATCACAACCAGAACCAGAACAACAACCAGAACCACAACCAGAACCAGAAACAGAACCAGAAACAGAAACAGAACCAGAAACAGAACCAGAACCAGAAACAGAACCAGAAACAGAACCAGAAACGGAAACAGGACCAGAAACAGAACCAGAACCTGAAACAGAACCAGAAACAGAAACAGAAACAGAACCAGAAACAGAAACAGAAACAGAAACAGAACCAGAACCAGAAACAGAAACAGAACCAGAAACAGAACCAGAAACAACAGACAACAGAACAGAACCAGAAACAGAAACAGAACCAGAACCAGAAACAGAACCAGAACCAGAAACAGAAACAGAACCAGAAACAGAAACAGAAACAGAAACAGAACCAGAACCAGAAACAGAAACAGAACCAGAAACAGAACCAGAAACAGAAACAGAACCAGAAACAGAACCAGAACCAGAAACAGAAACAGAACCAGAAACAGAACCAGAAACAGAACCAGAAACAGAAACAGAACCAGAAACAGAACCAGAAACAGAACCAGAACCAGAAACAGAACCAGAAACAGAACCAGAACCAGAACCAGAAACAGAACCAGAACCAGAAACAGAACACAACAGAACCAGAAACAGAACCAGAAACAGAAACAGAACCAGAACAGAAACAGAACCAGAATCAGACCAAACCAGAACCAGAAACAGAACCAGAAACAGAACCAGAAACAGAACCAGAACCAGAAACAGAACCAGAAACAGAACCAGAAACAGAACCAGAACCAGAAACAGAACCAGAACCAGAACCAGAAACAGAACCAGAACCAGAAACAGAACCAGAACCAGAACCAGAAACAGAAACAGAAACAGAACCAGAACCAGAAACAGAACCAGAAACAGAACCAGAACCAGAAACAGAACCAGAACCAGAAACAGAACCAGAACCAGAACCAGAAACAGAACCAGAAACAGAACCAGAACCAGAAACAGAACCAGAACCAGAAAATGAACCAGAACCAGAACCAGAACCAGAACGAACCTTAAACCAGAACCAGAACCAACCAGAACCAGAACCAGAATCAGAACCAGAACCAGAACCAGAATCAGAAACAGAACCAGAACCATCAAACCAGAACCAGAACCAAGAACCAGAATCAGAACCAGTATCAGAACCAGAATCAGAAACGAACAGAACCAGAACCAGAACAGAACCAGAACCAGAAACAGAATCAGAACCAGAATCAGAACCAGAACCAGAATCAGAACCAGAACCAGAACCAGAATCAGAACCAGAACCAGAATCAGAATCAGAACCAGAATCAGAATCAGAACCAGAACCAGAAACAGAACCAGAACCAGAAACAGAACCAGAACCAGAATCAGAATCAGTACCAGAATCAGAACCAGAATCAGAATCAGAACCAGAATCAGAACCAGAACCAGAATCAGAACCAGAATCAGAACCAGAATCAGAACCAGAATCAGAACCAGAACCAGAATCAGAACCAGAATCAGAACCAGAACCAGAATCAGAACCAGAACAGAAACAGACAATCAGAACCAGAAAAGAACCAGAATCAGAACCAGAAACAGAACCAGAATCAGAACCAGAAACGAACCAGAATCAGAACAGAAACAGAACCAGAAACAGAACCAGAACCAGAAACAGAACCACAAGCAGAACCAGAAACAGAACCAGAATCAGAACCAGAAACAGAAACAGAACCAGAAACAGAACCAGAATCAGAACCAGAAACAGAACCAGAATCAGAACCAGAAACAGAACCAGAAACAGAACCAGAAACAGAACCAGAAGCAGAACCAGAAACAGAACCAGAATCAGAACCAGAAACAGAAACAGAAACAGAACCAGAACCAGAAACAGAACCACAACCAGAACCAGAAACAGAACCAGAACCAGAAAATGAACCAGAACCAGAAACAGAAACAGAACCAGAACCAGAACCAGAACCAGAAACAGAAACAGAACCAGAAACAGAAACAGAACCAGAACCAGAACCAGAAACAGAAACAGAAACAGAACCAGAACCAGAAACAGAAACAGAACCAGAACCAGAAACAGAAACAGAAACAGAACCAGAACAAGAAACAGAACCAGAAACAGAACCAGAAACAGAAACAGAACCAGAACCAGAACCAGAACCAGAAACAGAACCAGAATCAGAACCAGAAACAGAACCAGAAACAGAACCAGAAACAGAACCAGAACCAGAAACAGAACCAGAATCAGAACCAGAAACAGAAACAGAACCAGAAACAGAACCACAAGCAGAACCAGAAACAGAACCAGAATCAGAACCAGAAACAGAACCAGAAACAGAACCAGAAACAGAACCACAACCAGAACCAGAAACAGAACCAGAATCAGAAACAGAACCAGAAACAGAACCAGAAACAGAACCAGAATCAGAACCAGAAAAGAACCAGAATCAGAACCAGAAACAGAACCAGAACCAGAACCAGAAACAGAACCAGAAACAGAAACAGAAGAACCAGAACCAGAAAACAAACCAGAAACAGAACCAGAACCAGAAAACACAGAAACCAGAACAGAACCAGAAACAACAGGAAAACCAGAACCAGAACCAGAACCAGAACCAGTGGATGAACAGAACCAGAACCAGAACCAGAAAAGAACCAGAACCAGAAGAACCAGAACAGAACAGAACCACAACCAGAACAGAAACAGAAACAGAACCAAAAAAAGAAACAGAACCAGAACCAGAAACAGAAACAGAACCAGAACCAGAAACAGAACCACAACCAGAACCAGAAACAGAACCAGAAACAGAAACAGAACCAGAACCAGAAACAGAACCAGAAACAGAACCACAACCAGAACCAGAAACAGAACCAGAAAAAGAACCAGAAACAGAACCAGAACCAGAAACAGAACCACAACCAGAACCAGAACCAGAACCAGAAACAGAACCAGAAACAGAACCAGAACCAGAAAGAGAACCACAACCAGAACCAGAAACAGAAACAGAACCAAAAAAAGAAACAGAACCAGAACCAGAAACAGAAACAGAACCAGAACCAGAAACAGAACCACAACCAGAACCAGAAACAGAACCAGAAACAGAAACAGAACCAGAACCAGAAACAGAACCAGAAACAGAACCACAACCAGAACCAGAAACAGAACCAGAAAAAGAACCAGAAACAGAACCAGAACCAGAAACAGAACCACAACCAGAACCAGAACCAGAACCAGAAACAGAACCAGAAACAGAACCAGAACCAGAAAGAGAACCACAACCAGAACCAGAAACAGAAACAGAACCAAAAAAAGAAACAGAACCAGAACCAGAAACAGAAACAGAACCAGAACCAGAAACAGAACCACAACCAGAACCAGAAACAGAACCAGAACCAGAAACAGAAACAGAACCAGAACCAGAAACAGAAACAGAAACAGAACCACAACCAGAACCAGAAACAGAACCAGAAAAAGAACCAGAAACAGAACCAGAACCAGAAACAGAACCAGAACCAGAAACAGAAACAGAACCAGAACCAGAAAAGAACCAGAACCAGAAACAGAAACAGAACCAGAACCAGAAAATGAACCAGAAACAGAACCAGGAACAGAACCACAACCAGAACCAGAAACAGAAACAGAACCAGAACCAGAAAATGAACCAGAACCAGAAACAGAAACAGAACCAGAACCAGAAAATGAACCAGAAACAGAAACAGAAACAGAACCAGAACCACAACCAGAACCAGAAACAGAAACAGAACCAGAAACAGAACCAGAACCACAACCAGAACCAGAACCAGAAACAGAAACAGAAACAGAACCAGAAACAGAAACAGAAACAGAAACAGAACCACAACCACAACCAGAACCAGAAACAGAACCAGAACCAGAAACAGAACCAGAAACAGAACCAGAACCAGAAACAGAACCACAACCAGAAAATGAACCAGAACCAGAAACAGAAACAGAACCAGAAACAGAAACAGAACCACAACCAGAAAATGAACAAGAACCAGAAACAGAACCAGAACCACAACCAGAACCAGAAACAGAAACAGAACCAGAAACAGAACCAGAAACAGAAACAGAACCAGAAACAGAACCAGAAACAGAACCAGAAACAGAAACAGAAACAGAACCAGAACAAGAAACAGAAACAGAACCAGAAACAGAACCAGAACCAGAAACAGAACCAGAACCAGAAACAGAACCACAACCAGAACCAGAAACAGAACCAGAAACAGAACCAGAACCAGAAACAGAACCAGAAACAGAAACAGAAACAGAAACAGAACCACAACCAGAAACAGAACCAGAAACAGAACCAGAAACAGAACCAGAAACAGAAACAGAACCACAACCAGAAAATGAACCAGAACCAGAAACAGAAACAGAAACAGAACCAGGAACAGAACCACAACCAGAAACAGAAACAGAACCAGAAAATGAACCAGAACCAGAAACAGAAACAGAAACAGAACCAGAACCAGAAAATGAACCAGAAACAGAACCAGAAACAGAACCAGAAACAGAACCAGAAACAGAACCAGAACCAGAACCAGAACCAGAACCAGAAACAGAACCAGAAACAGAACCAGGAACAGAACCACAACCAGAACCAGAACCAGAAACAGAACCACAACCAGAAAATGAACCAGAACCAGAAACAGAACCAGAATCAGAACCAGAAACAGAACCAGAAACAGAACCAGAAACAGAACCACAAGCAGAACCAGAAACAGAACCAGAATCAGAACCAGAACCAGAAACAGAAACAGAAACAGAAACCGAACCAGAACAAGAAACAGAACCAGAAACAGAACCAGAAACAGAAACAGAACCAGAAACAGAACCAGAACCACAACCAGAACCAGAAACAGAACCAGAAACAGAACCAGAAACAGAACCAGAAACAGAACCAGAAACAGAACCAGAAACAGAACCAGAAACAGAACCAGAACCAGAACCAGAAACAGAACCAGAACCAGAACCAGAAACAGAACCAGAACCAGAACCAGAAACAGAACCACAAGCAGAACCAGAAACAGAACCAGAATCAGAACCAGAAACAGAAACAGAACCAGAAACAGAACCAGAAACAGAACCAGA